>SNQJ01S0101349.1:15045-45040 GCA_010110895.2 Picea sitchensis
TTAATAATCATTTAGAAATGTATTATGTTTTAATTTTTTTTATTTTTTATATATGATTACATATTTATTTATAAATCGTTATAATAACGAAGATATATTTTTAAATGATAAAATTAATTTTAAGTTTGTTAAAATTTTAATTATCATTTAATAAAGTGTATAACATGTTAAAAAAACTAATAATTATTATTAAAATATATTGATATATTAATATAGTTTATAAAGAATTAAAATTATTATATATTATAATAAATATGAATGAAATGATTTAATGTGTGAAATTTTAATATTTTTTGTTTTTTATATGATTAAACATTGACCTATTAATATTAATTATTATAATATATATATATATATATTTTTAAGTCATGTATTAATAATATTAAGATAATATAAAGTTATGATTTTAATTTTAAATATATTAATATTATTAATGATTTCAAAATCTTCCGCGGGAACTTTAACTTTGATTGATTCACACGAGCACTTGTCATCCATTGAGGCTATCATGGAACTTTTGAGCTCTGAATCACGACTGATTTTATTACTTCCTCTGCAACAAATTTTTCTCTAAAATTAAACTCTTCACACAATGACAGAGTATGGACAAAATTTGATTTCACATGCACAAAATATTTAATTTAGGTTGTGAATTACTATTCAATGTAAAATAAAATACAACAATGATACTATGTTCCTTTTGGTATTTCATACTTCTACACACCGCACACTCAGTGCAAATCCAACCCTCTCACTCACAATTTCTCTATTACATAAACAAAATCAACAATCAACAAACTCTCGAATCATCTCCAAATTGACAACTAAATTTTCTCCAAAAAACTTCTAACTATATAACTATATATTCTACTTCATATATGTTCTACTTCATAGGAATTAGGAATTAATTGTGACATAATCAAATTAATCAATCCTATAATATCTTTAGAAATATCACATTTAATTATTTCAAATAAAAATAAAAATTTGTTTGTGAGACAAGGGACTCTCCTCTGCCCAACGATTTGACTAGTAAAGTCTACGAAGGTATACATAACCGTGACCTCTTAAGAAGAAACACATGTTCTTAACCATTAGGCCCACTCAGGCTGTATAATAAGTCGATCTGCATCATTAATTTGGAAAGGTGGAAAAAGACGTTGATATGTCAACCACTTTTATAAAGTGATTATTGCTAGTTGACGACCGACATGCCTTAGAGATGACCATTAATTTATTAATTAATTACTACATTAATGTATTATATAATAAGAATGTATTAATGTAATATATAATAATAGTGTATAAATATAATATATAAATTAAAATATTAATTTACATTGGTGTATAATGTAACATGTTAATTTATTGCTAAATTAATAATGTATTGTATTAATTAATTAATACATTAATTTAGTGTTAATAAACTGATAAAGTAATACATTTAAAGTATTAATGCATTAATAATTCATTAATAAAGTAATAATACATTAATGTTTAATGTAACATATTAAACTATTAATATATTAAAGTAATCTTTTTTTTTTCCAGATAGAAAATTCCACGATGGAAACTCACCCTGATACTTCCCACATAGTGGATGATATGAGAGTGATAAACCCGCAACCCCAAGGACATAGGCTCAAACTCGTAACCTCTCCCCAATTGTGTCATCCCATAGGACTACATTAAAGTAATCTAATGTAACACTAATCATACATTAATGTATTAATGAAATATATAAATTAAAGTTTAATTTACATTATTAAAGTAGTATTACATTATTGAAATATTAATACATTATTACATTAATGTAGTGTATAAATTAAAGTAAAAATTTGCATTAATGTATAATTTAATGTATCAATTAATTAATATATTTATACAATATTAATTAATACATTAATAAAGTAATAATAATAATAATAATAATAATAATAAATAATACGCTAATAAAGTAATATATTAATAATACATTTAATATATTGAATGCATTAATAAATACATTATCAAAATATTAGTACATTAAAACATTAATAAAGTATTCATACACACGGATAAAGTAATACATTGATCTTAACCATGTTACTAATATATTATTAAACAATTAATACATAATGTATAATGTAACATATAAAATTATTAATATATTAATAAATACTTTATGAAAATTAATGTAATGTATAAATTAAAGTACAAATTTACATTAATGTATAATCTAATGTATTAATTGGGATTGGGTGGCATGCATCTTTCGCCAGTCAAATAGGACGCGCGGTAACATCAACGCAACCATCAACAACTGGAACGAGAGTTACAACGAAAATGAAATGGTAAACCTCTGCTGGAACCTCATGCCAGGGATGATTATCTGGGCAATATGGAAAGAAAGGAACTGACACATATTCAGGAATGAAAGCCTCTTGGAAGGGAAACTCAAGGAAGCAATAATCTCACAAATCCGAGAAACGATGCAGAGCCGCAACTACCAGACCGAAAGAGCGCAACTCACAGGCCAGGACTCTCGAATCCTGGAAGCATTCCACCTAAAAGACGGGCACAACAACACACTGGTAGGGAAGCCACCACAACTCCAATTAGGAGCACGCAATTGGACACCTCCTTCGACAGGGTTCCTAGAGTTAAACTTTGACGGGGCGACAAAACGAAACCTAGGAATGATAGGAATGGGAGGGGTGATCAGAGATAGTGGGGGTAACATGTTGGCATGTTTCTAGGAAGAGTGTGCTTGTCATTGATGGCAAGAACAACAATGATGTTGGCATGTTTACAGGCAGAGTGTGCTTGTCATTGATGGCAAGATCAGAGTGTGCATCGATGGAAAAACAGGAACAACATAAGTTTAGGTGAAGAAGAAAATAATATGCAGAGATCAAAGCTTAGGAGATATAACATTCTAAGATGTGCAGACAAGATCCCATACATCAAGGCTTGTAGAAGAATCAGAGGTCGTGGCCTTTGACACTTAGAGATTTGAGAAAGCCAAAGCTCAGGAGGGGGAGCAACATTGGTCGTTGGATCACCAATATCGAATACCGGATGTCCGTTAGATCAGAGTCCAGTGACCAGAGGAAGCACAGAGGAGAAGTACAGATTTGATCCATTGGATCTGAGCACCGAGGACCAACAACCTTCGGATCCAGTATAACTGTGAAGAGGATAATGGACGAGAGCCATCCTACAACTCTGTGAAATGCAAAATCGTGATGAGATCTAAATTGTTGGATCTAGAGGATGTGTGGTGAGAGATCAACATTTCCTTGACTCGCCAACTGGAAAAGTCAATGGTAAGAGTTGTAGGAACTCGCGATGTCCAAGTTCATGAGTTGATCTAGACCGTTAGATCATGGGGTGTTGTGAGTCATTGATCAGATGCTCGCAAATATCAGGAAGGCAAGAGGCAAATACCCGAGGAGATGGGAGCCGTAACAATCTTAGCAATTGATTTGGAAAGGACATGTGGCAGTCGATAAAGAAGATTCACAGAATCGTGAAGTCTGAGTCTGTAATATTGATCACAGTCGTTGGATCGAGGAGTGTTGAGAGTCATTGATCTGGAGAAAGTTTTGGAAAATCGAGAGTTGGGAGAAGGGAGGTGAGTAGTCCTCCAACTTCACGAAATGCAAAGTCTCGATAATATCTGGACCGTTGGATCATAGAGGGATGTGGGCCATTGATATAGAGTATTTCGGATATCGAGAGTTGGAAGAGTAAGGGTTGGCTCACGTTCAAACACCCAACACGCGAAGTCACGATTTGATCACAATCGTTGATCAAAGGGAGAGCGTGGACCGTTGATCTAGCATGACGAAGTCCCGAAGTGAATGAGGACCGTTGATCCGAGAGGGACACGCATTGTTGGATCATGGAATCTGGGTGAAATGATTCGGGAGTAAGCGAAATTTGAGAATTGAAAGTCCCGAAGGCCATATTTGCAAAGGAGATCCTGATCGTAGAATCAAGGAGACAGGTGTCTACAGATCATCAATTCCGGGAGATTGTCATACGGAAGAAACGAAGGTTTGAGGTTTGAAATTCCCGTAATGCGAAGTTCCGTCAATCGTCGGATCAATTTCAAGTGGAAGGACATGATAAGCTAGCAGAGCTGCATCACAGAAAGATCGATCCGTCGATCCAAGATCCTGATCGAACGAACAACATTTACTTCGGATCTAAAGATGTGAGGAGGTTACACTCAGGAAAGTTTGAGATTTGAAATTCCCAAAATGTGAAGTTTCGTCAACCGTCAGATCTGGAGATCAGACAATGACCGTTAGATACGGGAGATCTATGTCAACAGATTACGTCAACAAATCTCATCCTCAAGGAAATGTGGTAGACCACGTCAGCAAAGGGCATATGGGAAACCACGTCAGGAAGTACACATGTCATCTGACCATTGAGACTAAGGATCGTGCATGGAAAAAGGAAAGAATGAAGATTCGTCGATTGAATAGGACAGATGTCAGTAGATATTCCATTCCGTAATATATCCAGTCAACATCAACAAGGTTTGAGACTTGAAACTCTCAAAGCCCGGATCACGAAGGATGTGATTGAGTGCTTTGTAAAGAGTTTAAAATAAACATAATTCTTTAAGCACGGTAACAACCTATTCACCCCCCCCTCAGTTGTCCAACAATTGGTATCAGAGCAAGTTCCCTTTATTTAAGGGTAGATCCTAGAGCTTAAAAATGACTAGCCATGGAGAAACTTCAACCAATAAGACCCCCCATGTTCAATGGAACTAACTTTGGATTCTGGAAAGTTAGGATGAGAACCTACATAATGGATTTAGGTGCAGATGTCTGGGATGTGGTAGAGACTAGTTATGTAAAGCCAATAATACTAGTTTCTAAGGATGACAAGCTAGAATTTAGCTTCAACACTAAGGCTATGAATGTTATTCTGAGTGGGCTTGCAGAAGCAGAATTTGTAAAAGTTATGCACTTAGAATCTGCCAAAGCAATGTGGGACAAACTCATTAGCAATTATGAAGGTAATGAGAAGGTAAAGGATGTCAAGCTTCAAACCTACATATTACAATTTGAACAACTAAATATGCATGAGGATGAGGTAGTTAATAATTTTTTCTTAGGAGTTGAGGAGCTTGTGAATGCCATGAAAGGTATTGGTGAGAATATTGAAGACGTATTATTAATTCATAAGATCTTAAGATCTCTTCCTGATAGATTCAATCCAAAAGTTTCTGCAATAGAAGAATTGAATGATCTTAAGACTCTATCTATTGATAAAATCCTAGGAACTCTAACTGCTTATGAAATGAGGATTAGTAAAGATAAATCTACCACTAGAGAAGCATCATTTAAAGCGGACAAGAATGAGGATCCTGAGCCTGATGAAATTGAAGCAAAATTTGTGAGAAGACTAAAGAAAGGATCAGGAAAGTACCAAGGCAAGTTTCCCTTCAAATGATTTAATTGTGGAAAGATAGGTCACTTTGCATGTAAGTGTCCACACAAGCAAAAGGACCAGAACTCTGAAGGAGAATAGAAGTACAAATCCGAGAGATTTGGTAAAAAGAAAAGTTTATGTGTAAACAATGATGACTCTTCAAAAGACATAGATAGTGACTCTTCATGTGAAGATAAGGTTAATAAATTTGTGCTTATGGCCAAAGAGGATTATGATAATGAAAGCACAGGAAGTAATGTCAATATTGAAGAAGTTGTGGTTGACTTGGAAGGATAGTTGATCATTGCTTTAGAAGAGATTAACAAACTCAGACATAAGAAGAGAAAACAAAAATAATTGTTGATACAGTTCAAGAAAGGAAGTAAAAAACTTGATGAAGAATTTTCCCTGCTAAAAGTGGAATTAGAAGAGGCAAAGAAAATCAAAGACATTATGAAACAACAGTTATCAGAAAAGAAGACAAGATGTGAAGCTCCGGAAGAAGAAGTAGTGAAAAATAGGAGAGAGTTGGAGAAGTTTCAAGCCATGTATCATCCGAATATGTCAAGTATCAAAGCCTCAGAAGGATTAGCCACCATTCTGAATCAACAAAGGAATCCAAAGTTGAAAACTGGTTTGGGTTATGAAGAGGGATCAAGTAGTGGTCAGCCAAGCAACAAAGAACCCATCAAGTTTGTCAAATATACAACCAATGACAACATCAAACCTGCAGAAACAAAGGAAGATAATCAACCATCAAGGAGGAGTAAAGAAAAAGGTTCCAGAACTAAATTTGAAGAACAAAGAAATAATACACCTTCTGCTCAAGGAAATCATCAACATGGAATAAATTGACCTGCTCAAAGAATACAACCATTTTCCAGGTACAAAGACTTTTTCTATGGATATTGTTTCTATTGTTCTAACTTTGGCCACAAAGCTGTAAATTGTTCCTTAAGATTTAGACATGAGAAATCAAGACTCCCATGGAATAAATATCTGCCACAACATAAAATGAGATAGACAAGTAACAAACAATCATTGATTGTAGATTGTCAAATCAAGTTTAGAGACATGCAACTGAGGAGGTCAAGAAATAATAAACAATCAATGAGTCGACAACGTTGCAACAATCACTTTGACCTATTGAACAATGAGCTTGAATGCTATAACTGTCATAAATTTGGCCACAAAGATGAAAACTGCCATCTGAAGAATTACAAAGAAGATCCAAGGATGAAGCTCTTAGCTAGAAAGGCTAGCACATGGAAAAGGAAAGATAGTGAAAAATGTGGTCTAGTACTTTCAACTCAAAAACAAAAGGACTCCTAGAATATAGACACTGGATGTTCCAAGCACATGACTGGAGAAAAGGATAAGCTTATACCTATAAGTAAAAGAAAAACAGTAAATGTGATCCTTGAAAATGATGAACCAGGTAAAATCAGGGGTAAAGGGATGGTGAGTTTGAGTATTGGCAAAGGAGATTCCCAGGATGTTCTGCTTGTAGATGTTCTGAAACACAATTTTCTTAGTATAATTCAAATGTGTGACAAAGGCTATGAAGAGGTGTTCACGTCCAAATATTGTAAGGTAAAAAATGTAAACTCGGGACAAGTGGTGGCTAAAGGCATAAGGATAGATATTGATGTTGTTATTGAATCCCCCCATGCAAGAAAAGAAGAAGTAGAAGAAGAATCATGTCATAAGTCGGAAGCATAAGTTGTGAAGGTTGAGAAGTCAAACACCCAAATCAAGTTCTTGAACAACTCCATGACCCTGGATGAGATATTGGATAGTCAGAGATCACCAAATGACAAATCCGGTCTTGGATACAACAAGGAAGAAATCAGTACTCCTAAGAAGTCTAACACATGTCCTTCATTTGTAAAAAGGGAAAGTCGGTATGAGAGTGTTTGTAATGGTTTTTTATTGTGATGAATATGGTCATAAAAGCCTTGGATTGTAGGCATCATGGAAGAAAAATGAAGTTACTATAATAGAATATTAGAGAAGCGTGATAGAGGAATCATTTAGTTATGACAAGAAAAGGTTGATGTAGGAGTCCCATTGAGAGAGGTGAGCAATATTGAGTCTACTACAGAGGACATAGATGAAGTTGAAGATGAACATGTCCAAGAATCAGAAGGAGAAGACTCTGAGTTAGATACAAATACTTTGCAGGACTCAAATAAGAGAATCCATCCTGTCAAGGGGAGTATGTATTGGTTGAATATCTGATACCTCCGAAAAGTACTGCAACAACTCAGGGGGAACATGTTTTCTTTGAAATTGATGTCAAAGAGGGAGAAAAGGTGTGTTATGGATGCTACAGTTGGATATCTAAGTACAATGCAGTCTTTCAGGGTTTCCATCAATGCCAAAGGGGGAAATTGTTGGCATGTTTCCAACAAAGTGTGCTTGTCATTGATGGAAAGAATAGTAGTGATGTTGGCATGTTTACAGGTGGGTGTGCTTGTCATTTTTGGAAAGATCAGAGTGTGCATCGATGGAAAAATAGTAATAGCATAAGCTCAGGTGAAGAAGCAAACAATATGTAGAGATAAAAGCTAGGGAGAGATAACGTTCTGAGATGCGCAGACGAGATCCCATACATCAGAGCTAGTAGAAGGATTAGAGGTCATGGCCTTTGACACTTAGAGATTTGAGAAAGCCAAATCTCGGGAGGAGGAGCGACAATGGTTGTTGGATTACCAGTCCAAAATACCTGATGTTTGTTAGATCAGAGTCCAGTGACCAGAGGAAGCGCATAAGAGAAGTACAGATCTGATCTATTGGATCTGAGTGTCGAGGACCAACAGTCATTGGATCTAGTATAACTACGAAGAGGATAATGGATGAGAGCCATCCTCTAACTCTGTGAAATGCGAAATCGCGATGATATCTAAACCGTTGGATCCAGAGGACGCATGGCGAGAGATCAACATTTCGCTGACTCGCAAAATGGAAAAGTCAAAGGTAAGAGTTGTAGTAACTCATGATTTTTGAGTTCGCAAGTTTATCTAGACCATTAGATCACGGGGATTTGTGATTCATTGATCTGACGCTTGCAAATATCGGGAAGAAAGGAGGCAAATACCCAAGGAGCTGGGAGTTGCAACAATCCTAGTCATTCATCTGGAAAGGACATGTGACAGCCGATAAAGCAGATTCGCAAAATTGTGAAGTTTGATTTCGTGATATTGATCATAGCCGTTGGATCGAGGAATGTTGAGGGTCATTGATCTGGAGCAAGTTTTAGAAAATCGGGAGTCGGGAGAAGGGAGGTGAGTAGTCCTCCGACTTCGCGAAACGTGAAGTCTCGATAAGATCTGGACCATTGGATCACATAGGGTTGTGGGTTGTTGATATAGAGTATTTCGGATATCAGGAGTTGGAAGAGTCAAGGTTGGATCACGTTCAAACACCTGACACACAAATTTGTGATTTGATCACAACCATCGATCAAAGGAAGAGCGTGGACCGTTGATCTGACACGACAAAGTGACGAAGTCCTGAAGTGAACAAGGATCGTTGATCCGAGAGGGACATGTGCCATTGGATTATGGACTTTGGGTGAAATTCTCTGGGAGCAAGTGAAGTTTGAGAATTGAAAGTCTCGAAGGCCAGATTCACTGAGGAGATCCTGATCGTAGAATCAGAGAGACAGGTGTCTGTAGGTCATCAACTCCGGGAGATTGTCGTATGGAAGAAATGAAGGTTTGAGGTTTGAAATTCCCGGAATGCAAAGTTTCTTCAGTCGTCGGATCAATTTCGAGTGGAAGGACATGATAAGCTAGCAGAGCTGGATCGCAGAAAGATCGATTCATCGATCCAAGATCCTGATCGAATGAACAACATTTACTTCGGATCTAAAGATGAAAGGAGGTTACACTCGGGAAAGATTGAGATTTGAAATTCCTGGAATGCGAAGTTCCGTCAACCGTCGGATCTGGAGATCAGACAATGATCGTTAGATCAGGGAGATCTATGTCAGTAGATTACGTCATAAAATCTCATCCTCAAGGAAATGTGGCAGACCACATCAACAGAGGGCATATGGGAAACCATGTCAGCAAGTACACATGCCATATGACTGTTGAGAATAAGGATCGTGTGTGGACAAATGAAAGAAAGCAGAGCTGTCGATTGAAAAGGACAGACGTCAGCAGATCTTCCATTCCAGAAGATATCTAGTCAACATCAACAGGGTTTCAGACTTGAAAATCTTGGAGCCCGAATCATGAAGGAAACCTCAGTCGTTGATGGAGGAAGGAGAGATATGGTCTATGGACACGAGAGGACAAATTTGAATCGTCCGTTCAAGAGCAATGTCAACATCGTGAGATTGACGGTTGTGGTCCATTGCGGGGCCAGAAAATGCTCGGGCCTTAATTTTTCGTAAGCGGGCTGCAATGGAAACCACAGTTTTTGGAAAAAGGACACGTGGAGGCTCGTGGTGAATTGCAGGGTGAAAATAAGTTTGGTCTAAACCAACTTAGGATGCACCCGCAATTTCTTGGTCACATGAACCTCATAGCCCAAGATCATATCGTGAAATGGATCCAATGCTCACTAAACAGAAATCAGGAAGCGCCTTTTGAATAAGTGCTTGGTCACTGTCAATGGTCACGCGAAGGAAGGGGCTGAGAAGCCAAGCAACCATAATTGACTGGTTGTAACTGACATAGAAGACAAAGAGTCTTGACTTCTAGAGAAGCTAAGGAATCTCATCATAATGACCATTGATGATGAACTCACAGGGAACATAATGGCGAGAGAAGATGAATTGTTCGCATGATGATCAAGTAGATGACTCGATGTGAGAAATAAATGCAGAACAAAGAAGTGAACGGATCCAATGGGGTAGCCATGTAGTCAAGAGTATGAGAGGAAGTGAATGAACCATAGGGAGAATTGTGACGCAGTGAAGAGGTGCGTCATGAAGTATGCATAATGTGCACAGAGAGTATAAAAATGCTCAGGTGAATAAGTAAACAGTATGCAGAGATCAAAGCTCAAGAGAGATAGCATTCTGAGATGTTCAGGTGAGATCCCATACATCAAGGCTCATAGAAGGATCAAAGGTTGTGGCCTTTGACACTTAGAGATTTGAAAAATCCAATGCTCAGGAGGAGGAGTGATAGTGGTCATTGGATCACCAATCCTGAATACCCGATGTCCGTTAGATCAGAGTCCAGTGACCAGAGGAAGCACAGAGGAGAAGTATAGATCTGATCCGTTGGATCTAAGCATCGAGGACCAACAGCCGTCGGATCTAGTATAACTGCGAAGAGGATAATGGACGAGAGCCATCCTCCAACTCTGCAAAATGTGAAATCGTGATGAGATCTGAACCGTTGGATCCAGAGGACGCGTGGCAAGAGATCAACATTTCGTTGACTCGCCAACTGGAAAAGTAAATGGTAAGAGTTGTAGGAACTCGCGATGTCTGAGTTCATGAGTTGATCTAGATCGTTAGATCATTGGGAGTTGTCAGTCATTGGTCTAACTCTCACAAATATCGGTAAAGAAGGAGGAAAATACCCGAGGAGATGGGAGCCGCAACAATTCTAGTCGTTCATATGGAAAGGACATGTGGCAGCTGATAAAGCAGATTCATAGAATCACGAAGTCTGAGTCTGTGATATTGATCACAATCATTGGATCAAGGAATGTTGAGGGTCGTTGATCTGGAGCAAGTTTCAAAAAATCGAGAGTCGGGATAAGGGAGGTGAGTAGTCCTCCAACTTTGTGAAACACGAAGTCTCGATAAGATCTGGACCGTTGGAAAATAGAGGGTTGTGGGCCATTGATCTAGAGTATTTTGGATATTGGGAGTTGGAAGAGTCAGGGTTGGCTCATGTTCAAACACCCGACTCGCGAAGTCATGATTTGATCACAACCGTCGATCAAAGGGAGAGTGTGGAACGTTGATATGGCACGACGAAGTCCCAAAGGTCAAAGTGCCGAAGTCCCAAAGTGAACGAGGACTGTTGATCCGAGAGGGACACACGTCATTGGATCACAGACTCCGGGTGAAATGCTCCGGGAGTAAGCAAAGTTTGAAAATTGAAAGTCCCGAAGGCCAGATTCGTGGAGGATATCTTGATCGTAGAATCAGGGAGACATGTGTCTGCAGATCATCAAATCTGAGAGATTGTCGTACGAAAGAAACAAAGGCTTGAGGTTTGAAATTCCCAAAATGCGAAGTTCCATCAGCCATCAGATCAATTTCGAGTGGAAAGACATGATAAGCTAGCAGAGCTACATCGTCGAAAGATTGAGTCGTCGATCCAAGATCCTGATCAAACGAAAAACATTTACTTAGGATCTAAAGATGCGAGGAGGTTACACTCGGGAAAGTTTGAGATTTGGAATTCCTGGAATGCGAAGTTCTGTCAACCATCGGATCTGGACAATAGACAATGAGCGTTAGATCAGGGAGATCTATGTCAGTAGATTACGTCAGCAAATCTTGTCCTAAAGGAAATGTGGCAGACCACGTCAGTAAAGGGCATATGGGAAACCACGTAAGCAAGTACACATTTCATCTAATCATTGAGACTAAGGATCGCGCGTGGACAAAGGAAAGAAGGAAGAGCCATCGATTGAAGAGAAAATATGTCAGGAGATCTTCCATTCTGAAAGATATCCAATCAGCATCAACAGGGTTTGAGACTTGAAACTCTCAGAGCCCGGATCACGAAGGAAACTTTATCCGTTGATGGAGGAAGGAGATATTTGGTTCGTGGACTCGTTAGAATAGATCTAAACCATCCGTTCAAGAGCATCATCAATATCATGAGATCGACATTTGTGCTCCATTGCGGGGCCATAACATGCTCGGGCCTTAATTTTTTGTAAGCAGGCCACAATGGAAACCATGGTTTTTGGAGAAAGGACGCGTGGAGGCTCATGGTGAATTGTGGGGAGAAAATAAGTTTTGTCTAAACCACCTTAGGATGCACTTGCAATCACTTGGCCACATTAATCTCATAGCCCAAGATCATATCATGAAATGGAGCCAGCACTCACTAGACATAAATTGGGAAGCGACTTTTGAATAAGCGCTTGGTCACTGCTGGTGGTCACGCGAAGGAAGGGGCTGAGAAGCCAAAGAATCCATAATTGACTGGCTGTAACTGACAGAGAAGACGAAGAGTCTTGACTTCTAGAGAAGATAAGGAATCTCATCATAACGACCACTGATGATGAACTCACAGGGAACATAACAACCAAAGAAGATGAAGAGTTTGCATCATGATCAAGTAGATGACTCGATGTGAGAAATAAATGTAGAATAGAGAAGTGAACAGATCTAGTGGGGTAGCCATGTAGTCGAGAGTATGAGAGGAAGTGAACGACCTGTAAGGAGAACTATGACAAAGTGAAGAGGCACGACATGAAGTATGCAGAAGGTGCACAGAGAGTATAAAAACGTAGAACGAAGAAGAGATGGGTGTGACTGTTGAGTGTGATTCATGCGGGTAGAAGCATGTTGTGTGCAGGAGAAGAAGCGCACAGAAGAGGCATGGTTCATAAAATGGAAAGAAGACACAGAGCATAAATCTCAGAATAAGCAAGGAACGAAAATGAAATCTGAGAGAAGAACGAAAAGTGCAGCAAATGCGAGGAGATAGACACTGATGTAGGCAGAGTAGAGCAGTGTAGCAGAATAGTGATGAGACTGGTAAGCCATAGATAAATGTTGTATCACTGTGATAAATTCAAGAAAGAAAAGATTTATATTTTAGGGTGGTAGGGAGGTGCTAGGGAGGATTGTGGTCCTCAGAGTTTCAAGTGGGTGCTTGAACACAGGGAGTAGTAGCTTCCATCTGGTTGCAGCCAGAAAAAAAAATGTGGCAGGGTGGTGCAAGGGAGAACTATTGTTCTATGTTATACATGTCAGTTCCTTTGTGACTGGAAGTTGGTGCATCCATTCAGTTGGTGTTGGAACACTTAGGGATTTGGTGGTTCCTTCTAGTGGGTGCTAGAGAAACCAGGGAGTTGGTGCTTCGTTCTAGTGGGTGCTAGAGAAACCAGACAGTTGGTGCTCTTAGCAAGTTGCAACTTGCAAAACAGAGGTGGTATCCTCACAATGCGTTGGTGCTCATAAGAATGATAATGTACATAAAATAAAGATTACTTATCATATCAAGAAGAATAGGTTATTCCCTTTATGGGTTTCTTAATGAAATATCTGTCTCTGTATATTTCATGTGTGTGATTGATGTTGAATATTCTTTTGCTTACCTCCCTACATTATTGTGATTTCCATTGCGTTCTTTGTAAAGATTTTAAAATAAGCATAATTGTTTAAGCACGGTAACAACTTATTCACCTCCCCCTCTCAGTTTTCCAGCAATTGGTATCAAAGCAAGTTCCCTTTATTTAAGGGTAGATCCTAGAGCTTAAACATGACTATCCATGGAGGAACTTCAACCAATAAGGCCCCCCTGTTCAATGGAACTAACTTTGGATTCTGGAAAGTTAGGATGAGAACCTACATAATGGATTTAGGTGCAGATGTCTGGGATGTGGTAGAGACTGGTTATGTAAAACTGATTTTACTAGCTTCTAAGGATGACAAGCTAGAATTCAGCTTCAACGCTAAGGCTATGAATGCTTCTCTGAGTGGGCTTGCAGAAGCATAATTTGTAAAAGTTATGCACTTAGAATCTGCCAAAGCAATGTGGGACAAACTCATTAGCAGTTATGAAGGTAATGAGAAGGTAAAGGATGTCAAGATTCAAACCTACAGATTACAGTTTGAACAACTAGAGATGAATGAGGATGAGACAGTTAATAAATTTTTCTTAAGAGTTGAGGAGCTTGTGAATTCCATGAAAGGTCTTGGTGAGAAGATTGAAGATGTATTATTAGTTCAGAAGATCTTAAGATCTATGCTTGATAGATTCAATCCAAAAGTTTCTGCAATAGAAGAATTGAATGATCTTAAGACTCTATCTATTGATCAACTACTAGGAACTCTATCTTCTTATGAAATGAGGATTAGTAAAGATAAATATACCACTAGAGAAGCATCATTTAAAGCAGACAAGAATCAGGATTCTGAGCCTGATGAAATTGAAGCAAAATTTCTGAGAAGACTAAAGAAAGGATCAGAAAAGTACCAAGTCAAGTTTCCCTTCAAATGCTTTAAATGTGGAAAGATAGTTCAATTTGCATCTAAGTGTGCACACAAGTAGAAGGACCAGAACTCTGAAGGAGAAGAGAAGTACAAATCCAAGAGATTTGGTAAAAAGAAAAGTTTATGTGTAAACAATGATGACTATTCAGAAGACACATATAGTGACTCTTCATGTGAAGATAAGGTTAATAACTTTGTGCTTATGGCCAAAGAGGATTATGATAATGAAAGCACTGGAAGTAATGTCAATATTGAAGAAGTTGTGGTTGACTTGAAAGGAGAGTTGATCAGTGCTTTAGAAGAGATTGAAAAACTCATACTTAACAAGAGAAAACAAAAACAATTGTTGATATTGTTCAAGAAAAGAAGTAAAAAACCTGACGAAGACTTTGCCCAGCTAAAAGTGTTATTAGAAGAGGCAAAGAAAATCAAAGACATTCTGAAACAACAGTTATCAGAAAAGAAGGCAAGATGTGAAGCTCTGGAAGAAGAAGTAGTGAAAACTAGGAAAGAGTTGGAGAAGTTTCAAGCCGTGTATCATCAGAATCTGTCAAGTATCAAAGCCTCGGAAGGATTAGCCACCATTCTGAATCAACAAAGGAATCCAAAGGTGAAAACTAGTTTGGGTTATGAAGAGGGATAAAGTAGTGGTCAGCCAAGCAACAAATAACCCATCAAGTTTGTCAAATCTACAACCAATGACAACATCAAACCTGCAGAAACAAAGGAAGATAATCAACCATCAAGGAGAAGTAAAGAAAAAGGTGTCAGAACTGAATCCGTAGAACAAAGAAATAATACACCCTCTGCTCAAGGAAATCATCAACATGGAAGAAATCAACCTGCTCAAAGAAGACAACCATTTTCCAGGTACAAAGACTTTTTCTATGGATATTGTTTCTACTGTTCTAACTTTGGCCACAAAGATGTAAATTGTTCCTTAAGATTTAGACATGAGCAATCAAGACTCCCAAGGAATAAATATCTGCCACAACAGAAAATGAGACAACCAAGTAACAAACAATCACAGATTGAAAATTGTCAAATTAAGTTTAGAGACATGAAACTAAGGAGGTCAAGAAATAATTGACAGTCAATGAGTAGACAATGTTGAAACAATCAATTTGACCTATTGAATAATGAGCTTGAATTCTATAACTATCATAACTTCGTCCATAAAGCTGCAAAATGCCATCTTAAGAATTACAAAGAAGATCCAATGATAAAGCTCTTAGCTAGAAAGGCCAACACATGGAAAAGGAAAGATAGTGAAAAATGTGGTGTAGTACTTTCAACTCAAAAATGAAAGGACTCTTGGAATATAGATAGTGGATGCTCCAAGCACATGACTAGAGAAAAAGATAAGCTTATGCCTATAAGTAAAAAAAAAAATAGGAAATGTGATAGTTGAAAATGATGAACCAGGTAAAATCAAGGGTAAACGGATGGTGAGTTTGAGTAATGGCAAAGGAGATTCCCAAGATGTTCTATTTGTAGATGGTCCGAAACATAATTTTCTCAGTATAATTCAAATGTGTGACAGAGGTTGTGAAGAGGTTTTCACGTCCAAAGATTGTAAGGTAAAAAATGTAAACTCGGGACAAGTGGTGGCTAAAGGCACAAGGACATATAATGATGTTGATATTGAATCCTCCCATGCAAGAAAAGAAGAAGTAGAAGAAGAATCATGTCATAAGATGGAAGCAGAAGTTGTGAAGGTTGAGAAGTCAAACACCCGAATCAAGTTCTTGAATAGCTCCATGACCCTGGATGAGATCTTGGATATTCAGAGATCACCAAATGACAAATCCGGTCTTGGATACAACAAAGAAGAAATCAATACTCCTAAGAAGTCTAACACGGGTCCTTCATTTGTAAAAAGGGAAAGCAGGTATGAGAGTGTTTGTAATGGTTTTTTATTGTGATGAATATGGTCATAAAAGCCTTGGATTGTAGGCATCATGGAAGAAAAATGAAGTTATTGTAACAGAATATCAGAGAAGCGTGACAGGGGCAGTCATTCAGTTATGACAAGAAAAGGTTGATGTAGGAGTCCCAGTGAGAGAGGTGAGCAATATTGAGTCTGCTACAGAGGACACAGATGAAGTTGAAGATGAACAGGTCCAAGAATTATAAGGAGAAGACTCTAAGTTAGATTCAAATACTCTGCAGGACTCAAATAAGAGAATACATCCTGTCAGGGGGAGTATGTATTGGTTGAATATATGATACCTCCGACAAGTACTGCAACAACTCAGGGGGAGCATGTTTTTGTTTGAAATTGATGTCAAAGGGAGAAAAAAGGTGTGTTCTGGATTCTACAGTTGGAGATCAAAGTAGAACATTGCAGTCTTTCAGGGTTTCCATCAATGCCAAAGGGAGAGATTGTTGGCATGTTTCCAGGCAGAGTGTGCTTGTCATTGATGGAAATAACAGTAGAGACATTGTCATATTTATAGGTAGAGTGTGCTTGTCATTGATGGCAAGATCAAAGTGTGCATCGATGGCAAAACAGTAACAACATAAGCTCAGGTGAAGAAGCAAACAGTATGCAAAGATCAAATCTCGGGAGAGATAGCCTTATGAGATGCGTAGAGGATATCCCATACATCAAGGCTTGCAGAAGGATTAGAGGTCATGGCATTTTACACTTAAAGATTTGAGAAAGCCAAAGATTAGGAGGAGTAGCAACAATGGTCATTGGATCACCAATCCCGAATACCCGATGTCCATTAGATCAGAGTCCAGAGACCAGAGGAAGTGCATAGGAGAAGTACAGATCTAATCTGTTGGATCTGAGGGTCGAGGACCAACAGTCATCGGATCTAGTATAATTGCAAAGAGGATAATGGACGATAGCCATCCTCCAACTCTACAAAATGTGAAATCATGATGAGATATGAACCATTGGATCCATAGGATGCGTGGTGAGAGATCATAATTTCGCTGACTCGTGAAATGGAAAAGTCAAAGGTAAGAGTTGTAGAAACTCACAATGTCCAAGTTTATGAGTTGATCTAGACCATTAGATCATGGGGAGTTGTGAGTCATTGATCCGACGCTCGCAAATATTGGGAAGGCAGGAGGAAAATACCCGAGGAGATGGGAGCCGTAGCAATCCTAGTTGTTCATCTGGAAAGAACATGTGGTAGCCGATAAAGAAGATTCGCAGAATCACGAAGTTTGAGTCCGCGATATTGATCACAACTGTTGAATCAAGGAATGTTGAGGGTCATTGATTTGGAGAAAGTTTTGGAAAATCAGGAGTTGGGATAAGGGAGGTGAGTAGTCCTCTAACTTCACGAAATGTGAAGTCCCGATAAGATTTGGACCATTGGATTAAAGAGGGTTGTGGGCTATTGATCTAGATTATTTTGCATATTTGGAGTTGGAAGGGTCAGGGTTGGTTCATGTTCAAACACCCAACGACAAGGGAAGTCGCGATTTGATCATAGTCGTTGATCAAAGGGAGAGCATGGACCGTTGATCTAGCATGACAAATTCTAGAAGGCTGAAGTGTTGAAGTTCTGAAGTGAATGAGGACCATTGATCCAAGAGGAACACGCATTTTTGCATCATGGACTCCGGGTGAAATGCTTTGGAAGCAAGAAAAGTTTGAGAATTGAAAGTCCCGAAGCCCGGATTCACGGAGGAGATCCCGATCGTAGAATCAAGGAGACAGGTGTCTGCAGATCATCAACTCTGGGAGATTGTCGTATGGAAGAAACGAAGGTTTGAGGTTTGAAATTCCCAGAATGCAAATTTTTGTCAGTCATTGGATCAATTTCGAGTGGAAGGACATGATAAGCTAGAAGAGATGGATCGCAAAAAGATCGAGTCGTCGATCCAAGATCCTAATCGAACGAACAACATTTACTTCGGATCTAAAGATGCGAGGAGGTTACACTCAGGAAAGTTTGAAATTTGAAATTCTTGGAATGTGAAGTTTCGTCAACTGTCGGATATGGAGATTAGACAATGACAGTTAGATTAGGTATATCTACGTCAGTAGATTACGTCAGAAAATATTGTCCTCAAGGAAATGTGGCTGACCACATCAGCAAAGGGCATATGGGAAACCACGTCAGCAAGTACACATGTCATCTGACTTTTGAGACTAAGGATTGCGCATGGACAAAGGAAAGAAGGAAGAGCCATTGATTGAAGAGGACATATGTCAACAGATCTTCCATTCCGGAAGATATCCAGTCAGCATCAACATGGTTTGAGACTTGAAACTCTCGAAGCCTAAATCATGAAGGAAACCTCAGTCATTGATGGAGGAAGGAGAGATATGGTCCGTGGACTCGAGAGGACATATCGGAACTGTCTGTTCAAGAGCACCGTCAAGATCGTGAGATTGACGATCGTGCTCCATTGCAGGGCCAGAACATGCTCGGGCCTTAATTTTTCGTAAGCGGGTCGCAATGGAAACCACCGTTTTTGGAGAAAGGATGCGTGGAGGCTCGTGGTGAATTGTGGGGATAAAAGAAGTTTTGTCTAAACCACCTTAGGATGTGCCCACAATCTCTTGGTCACATGAAGCTCATAGCCCAAGATCATGTTGTTAAATGGAGCCAGCGCTCACTAGACAGAAATCGGGAAGTGCCTTTTGAATAAGCACTTGGTCACCGTCAGTGGTCACGTGAAGGAAGGGGATGAGAAGCCAAAGAAGCCATAATTGACTGGTTGTAACTGACAGAGAAGATGAAGAGTCTCAACTGCCAGAGAATCTAAGGAATCTCGGCATAACGACCACTGATGATGAACTCACAGGGAACATAACAGCCAAAGAATATGAAGAGTTCGCATGATGATGAAGTAGATGAATCAACATGAGAAATAAATGCAGAACAAAGAAATGAACAAATCCAGTGGGGTAGCCATGCAGTCGAGAGTATGATAGGAAGTGAACGACCTGTAGGGATAACTGTGATGCAGTGAAGAGGCGCAACATGAAGTATGCATAAGGTGCAAAAAGAGTATAAAAACACTCAGGTGAAGAAGCAAATGGTATGCGGAGATCAAAGCTCAGGAGAGATAGTGTTCTGAGATGCGCATAAAATATCCCATACATCAATGCTCGTAGAAGGATCAAAATTTATGGCCTTTGATACTTAGATATTTGAGAAAGCCAAATCTCAGGAGGAGGAGTGACAATGGTCGTTGGATCACCAATCCTGAATACCCGATGTTCGTTAGATCAAAGTCCAGTGACCAGAGGAAGCACAGAGGAGAAGTAAAGATTTGATTCGTTGGATATGAGCACCGAGGACCAACATCCGTCGGATCCAGTATAATTGCGAAGAGGATAATGGACGAGAGCCATCCTCCAACTTCGCGAAATGCGAAATCGCGATGAGATCTGAACCGTTAGATCCAGAGGAAGCGTGGTGAGAGATCAACATTTCGTTGACTCGCCAACTGGAAAATTCAATGGTAAGAGTTGTAGGAACTCACGATGTCTGAGTTTATGAGTTGATCTAGAACATCAAATCATGGGGAGTTGTGAGTCATTGATCTGATGCTCACAAATATCGAGAAGGAAGGAGGCAAATACCCAAGGATCTGGGAGCCGCAGTAATCCTAGTCATTCATCTGGAAAGGACACATGGCAGCCAATAAAGAGGATTCATAGAATTGTGAAGTCTAAGTCTGCGATATTCATCATATTCGTTGGATCGAGGAATGTTGAGGGTCGTTGGTCTAGAGCAAGTTTTGGAAAATCTGGAGTCGGGAGAAGGGAGGTGAGTAGTCCTCCAACTTCGCGAAATGTGAAGTCCCGATAAGATCTGAACCATTGTTCACAGAGGGTTGTGGGCCATTGATCTAGAGTATTTCAGATATCGGGAGCTGGAAGAGTCAAGTTTAGCTCATGTTCAAACACCCAACACACAAAGTCATGATTTGATCACAATCGTCGATCAAAGGGAGAGCGTGGACTGTTGATTTCGCACGAGGAAGTCCTGAAGGTTGAAGTGTCGAAGTCCCGAAGTGAACGAGGACCATTGAGCCAAGAGGGATATGCATCGTTGGATCATAGACTCCGTTTGAAATGCTCTAGGAGCAAGCAAAGTTTGAGAATTGAAAGTCCCAAAGGCCAGATTCGCGGAGGAGATTCTGATCGTAGAATCAGGGAGACTGGTGTCTGCAGGTCATCAACTCTGGGAGATTTTCGTACGAAAGAAATGAAGGTTTGAGGTTTGAAATTCCCAGAATGCGAAGTTCCATCAATCGTCAGATCAATTTCAAGTGGAAGTACATGATAAGCTAGTAGAGTTGTATCGCAGAAAGATTGAGCTGTCGATCCAAGATCCTGATTGAACGAACAACATTTACTTCAGATCTAAAGATGCGAGGAGGTTACACTCAGGAAAGTTTGAGATTTGAAATTCCCAGAATGTGAATTTCCATCAACCATCGGATCTGGAGATCAGACAATGATATTTATATCAGGAACATCTATGTCAGCAGATTATGTTAGTAAATCTCATCCTCAAGGAAATGTGGCAGACCACATCAGCAAAGGGCATATGGGAAACCACGTCAACAAGTACACATGTCATCTTACCGTTGAGACTAAGGATCATGCGTGGACAAAGGAAAGAAGGAAGAATCATCGATTGAAGAGGACAGATGTCATCAGATCTTCCATTCCATAATATATCCAGTCAGCATCAATAGGGTTTGAGACTTGAAACTCTCGGAGCCCGGATCACGAAGGAAACCTCAGTCGTTGATGGAGGAATGAGAGATATAGTCTATGGAATCGAGAGGACATATCTGAATCGTCCGTTCATGAGCATCGTCAATATCATGAGATTGACAGTCGTGCTCCATTGCGGGGCTAGAACATGCTCAGACATTAATTTGTCGTAAGATGACCGCAATGGAAACTACGGTTTTTGGAGAAAGGACCCGTGGAGGCTCGTGGTGAATTGTGGGGTGAAAAGAAGTTTGGTCTAAACCACCTTAGGATGCGCCTGCAATAACTTGGTCACATGAATCTCATATCCCAGTATCATATCATGAAATGGAGCCAGTGCTCACTAGACAGAAATTGGGAAGCACTTTTTGAATAAGCGCTTGGTCACCGCTAGTGGTCACGTGAAGGAAGGGGCTTAGAAGCCAAAGAATCCATAATTGACTGGTTGTATCTGACAGAGAAGATGAAGAGTCTCGAATGGAAGAGAAGCTAAGGAATCTCATCATAATGACCATTGATGATGAACTCACAGGGATCATAACGGCCAGAGAAGATGAAGAGTTTGCATGACGATCAAGTAGATGACTCGATGTGAGAAATAAATGCAGAGCAAAGAAGTGAACGGATCCATTTGGGTTGCCATGCAATCGAGAGTATGAGAGTAAGTGAATGACCTATAAGGATACCTGTGACACGGTGAAGAGGCGTGGCATGAAGTATGCAGAAGGTGCACAAATAGTATAAAAATGCAGAACAAAGAAGAGATGGGTGCGACTGTTGAGTGTGATTCATGCGGGTAGAAGCATGTTGTGTGTATGAGTTGAAGCACACAGAATAGGTGTGGTGCATAGAATGGAAAGAAGAATAGAGCATAAAGTGCGGAATAAGAAAGGAACATAAATTCATATATGAGAGAAGAACAGAAAGTGAAACAGATGAAAGGAGACAAACACTAATGTAGGCAGAGTAGAGCAATGTATCAGAACAATGATGAGACTGGTAAGCCATAGATAAATGTTGTATCACTGTGATAAATTCAAGAAAGAAAATATTTATATTTCAGGGTGGTAGGGAGGTGCTAGGGAGGACTATGGTCCTCATAGTTTCAAGTGGGTTCTTGAACACATGGAGTTGTAGCTTCCATCTGGTTGCATCACGAAAAACCATGGTGGCAGGGTGGTGCAAGGGAGAACTATTGTTCTTTGTTATATAGGTTGGTGCCTGTGTGACTAGAAGTTGGTGCTTCCATGTAGTTGGTGTTGGAACACTTAGGGAGTTGGTGTTTCCTTCTAGTAGGTGCTAGAGAAACTAGGGAGTTGGTGCTTCCTTCTAGTCGGTGCTAGAAGGAAAATAAATATTACTTATCATATCAAGAAGAAGAGGTTTTTCCCTTTATGGGTTTCCTCAGGAAATATGTGTCTCTGTATATTTCATGTTTGTGATTTATGTTAAATATTATATTGCTTACCTCCCTACATTATTGTGATTTTCATTGAGTGCTTTGTAAAGAGTTTAAAATAAGCATAATTGTTTAAGCACGGTAACAACTTATTCACACCACCCTCTCAGTTGTCCAACAATTGGTATCAGAGCAAGTTCCCTTTATTTAAGGGTAGATCCTAGAGCTTAAACATGACTAGCCATGGAGGAAGTTCAACCAATAAGGTCCCCCTATTCAATGGATGAAAACCTACATAATGGATTTAGGTGCAGATGTTTGGGATGTGGTAGAGACTGGTTATGTAAAGCCGGTTGTACTAGCTTCTAAGGATGAAAATCTAGAATTCAGCTTCAACTCTAAGGCTATGAATGTTATTCTGAGTGGGCTTGCAGAAGAAAAATTTGTAAAATTTATGCACTTAGAATCTGCTAAAGCAATGTGGGACAAACTCATTAGCAGTTATGAAGGTAATGAGAAGGTAAAGGATGTCAATCTTCAAACCTACAGATTACAGTTTGAAGAACTAAAGATGAATGAGGATGAGACAATTAATAAAATTTTCTTAAGATTTGAGGAGGTTGTGAATGCCATGAAAGGTCTTGGTGAGAAGATTGAAGATGTATTATTAGTTCAGAAGATATTAATATCTCTTCTTAATAGACTCAATGCAAAAGTTTCTGCAATAGAAGAACTGAATGATCTTAAGACTCTGTCTATTGACCAAATCCTAGGAACTCTGATTGCTTATGAAAGGAGGATTAGTAAAGATAAATCTACCACTAGAGAAGCATCATTTAAGGTAGACAAGAATGAGGATTCCGAGCCTAATGAAATTGAAGAAAAATTTGTGAGAAGACTAAAGAAAGGATTAGGAAAGTACCAAGGCAAGTTACCCTTCAAATGATTTAGCTGTGGAAAGATAGATCACTTTGCATCTAAGTGTCCACACAAGTAGGAGGACAAAAAATATGAAGGAGAAGTGAAGTACAAATCCACGAGATTTGGTAAAAAGAAAAGTTTATGTGTAAACAATGATGACTCTTCAGAAGACACAGATAGTGACTCTTCATGTGAAGATAAGGTTTGATAACTTTGTGCTTATGGCCAAAGAGGATTATGATAATGAAAGCATAGGAAGTAATGTCAATATTGAGGAAGTTGTGGTTGACTTGGAAGGAGAGTTGATCAGTGCTTTAGAAGATATTGACAAACTTAGACTTAAGAAGAGAAAAAAAAAAAAATTGTTGATACAGTTCAAGAAAGGAAGTAAAAAACATGATGAAGACTTTTCCTTGCTAAAAGTGGAATTAGAAGAGGCAAAGGAAATCAAAGACATTTTGAAACAACATTTATCATAAAAGAAGGCAAGATGTGAAGCTCTGGAACAAGAAGTAGTGAAAACTAGGAAAGAGTTGGAGAAGTTTCAAGCCGTGTATCATCAGAATCTGTCAAGTATCAAATCCTTGGAAGGATTAGCCATCATTCTGAATCACCAAAGGAATCCAAAGTTGAAAACTGGTTTGGGTTATGAAGAGGGATCAAGTAGAGGTCAACCAAGAAACAATGAACCCATCAAGTTTGTCAAATATACAACCAATGACAACATCAAACCTGCAGAAACAAAGGAATATAATCAACCATCAAGGAGGAGTAAAGAAAAAGGTGCCAAAAATGAATCTATAGAACAAAGAAATAATGCACCCTCTGCTCAAGGAAATCATCAACATTGAATAAATCGACCTGCATAAGGACAGATAATGATGTTGATATTGAATCCTCCCATGCAGGAAAAGAAGAAGTAGAAGAAGAATCATGTCATAAGCCGGAAGCAGAAGTTGTGAAGGTTGAGAAGTCAAACACCCAAATCAAGTTCTTGAAATCTCCATGACCCCGGATGAGATCTTGGATAGTCAAAGATCACCAAATGACAAATCCGGTCTTGGATACAACAAGGAAGAAATCAGTACTCCTAATAAGTCTAACACATGTCCTTCATTTGTGAAAAGGGAAAGCAGGTATGAGAGTGTTTGTAATGGTTTTTTCTTGTGTTGAATATGGTCATAAAAGCCTTGGATTGTAAGCATCATGGAAGAAAAATGAATTTATTGTAATAGAATATCAGAGAAGTGTGGCAGGGGGAGTCATTCAATTGTGACATGAAAAGGTTGATGTAGGAGTCCCAGTGAGAGAGGTGAGCAATATTGAGTCTACTACAGAGGACACAGTTGAAGCTGAAGATGAACAGGTTCAAGAATGAGAAGGAGAAGACTCTGAGTTAGATACAAATACTCTGTAGGACTCAAATAAGAGAATCCATCCTGTCAGGGGGAGTATGTATTGGTTGACTATCTGATACCTCCGACAAGTACTGCAACAGCTAAGGTGGAGCATGTTTTCTTTGACATTGATGTGAAATGGGGAGAAATGGTGTGTTATGGATGCTACAGGTTGAGATCTAAGTAGAACAGTGCAACCTTTTAGGGTTGCCATCAATGCCAAAGGGGGAGATTGTTGGCATGTTTCCAGGTAGATTGTGCTTGTCATTGATGGAAAGAATAGTAGCGACGTTGACATGTTTACAGGAAGAGTGTGATTGTCATTGATGGAAAGATCAAAGTGTGCATCGATGGAAAAACAGTAACAACATAAGCTCAGGTGAAGAAGAAAACAGTATGCAGAGATCAAAGCTCGGGAGAGATAGCATTCTGAGATGCATAGATGAGATCCCATACATTAAGGCTCGTATAAGGATCAGAGGTCGTGGCCTTTGACACTTATATATTTGAGAAAGCCAAAGCTTAGGAGGAGGAGCGACAGTGGTCATTAGATCATCAATCCCGAATACTCGATGTTTGTTCGATCAGAGTCCAGTGACCAGAGGAAGCGCATAGGAGAAGTATAGATCTTATCCATTGGATATGAGCATCGTGGACCAAGAGTCGTCAGATCGAGTATAATTGTGAACATTATAATGGATGAGAGCCATCCTCCAACTCCGCAAAATGCGAAATCATGATGAGATATGAACCATTGGATCCAGAGGATGAGTGGCGAGAGATTGACATTTTGTTGACTCGCGAAATTGAAAAATCAAAGGTAAGAGTTGTAGGAACTCGCGATGTCCAAGTTCATGAGTTGATGTAGATTGTTAGATCATGGGGAGTTGTGAGTCATGGATCTGACGCTCGCAAATATTGGGAAACTAGGAGGAAAATACCCGAGGAGATGGGAGCCGCAACAATCCTAGCCGTTCATCTGGAAAGGACAAATGGCAACCAATAAAGCATATTCACAGAATCACAATGTCTGAGTCCACGATATTGATCATAGCCATTGGATCGAGGAATGTTTAGGGTCGTTTATCTAGAGAAAGTTTCAGAAAACCGAGAGTCGGGAGAAGGGAGAGCATGGACCATTGATCTGGCACGACGAAGTCCCAAAGGCTGAAATGACAAAGTCCCAAAGTGAATGAGGACCGTTGACCCGAGAGGGACACGCATCATTGGATCATGGAATCTGGGTGAAATTATCTGGGAGCAAGCAAAGTTTGAGAATTGAAAGTCCCGAAGACTAGATTCGCGGAGCAGATCCTGATCGTAGAATCAGGGAGACAGGTGTCTGTAGATCATCAACTCTGGGAGATTATCATATGGAAGAAACAAAGGTTTGAGGTTTGAAATTCCTGGAATGAGAAGTTTTGTCAGTCGTCGAATCAATTTCGAGATGAAGGACAGGATAAGCTAGCAGAGCTGGATCGCAGAAAGATCGAGCCGTCGATCCAAGATCCTGATCGAATGAACAACATTTACTTCGGATCTAAATATGCGAGGAGGTTACACTTAGGAAAGTTTAAGATTTGAAATTCTTGGAATGTGAAGTTTCATCAGCACATTACGTCAACAAATCTCATCCTCAAGGAAATGTGGCAAACCACATCAGCAAAGGGCATATGGGAAACCACGTCAGCAAGTACACATGTCATATGACCATTGAGACTAAGGATTGTGCGTGGACAAAGGAAAGAAGGTAGAGCCATCGATTGAAGAGTACAGATGTAAGTATATATTCCATTCCAGAAGATATCGAGTTAGCATCAAAAAGGTTTGAGACTTGAAACTCTCGGAGCTTAAATCACGAAGGAAACCTCAGTTGTTGATGGAGGAAGGAGAGATATGGTCTGTGGACTCGAGAGGACAGATCTGAACCATTCGTTTAAGATCACCGTCAATATCGTGAGATCGACGGTCCTGCTCCATTGCGGGGCCAGAACATGCTCGGACCTTAATTTTTCGTAAGTGGGCCACAATGGAAACCACATTTTTTGGAGAAAGGATGCGTGGAGTCTCATGGTGAATTGCAGGGCAAAAATAAGTTTGGTCTAAACCACCTTAGGACGTGCCCGCAATCGCTTGGTCACATGAAGCTCATAGCCCAAGATCATATCGTGAAATGGAGCCAGTGCTCACTAGACAAAAATCGGGAAGCGCCTTTTGAATAAGCACTTGGTCACCGTCGGTGGTCACGCAAAGGAAGGGGTTGAGAAGCCAAAGCAGCCATAATTGACTGGCTATAACTGACAGAGAAGACGAAGAGTCTTGGCTACCAGAGAAGCTAAGGAATCTCAACATAACAACTACTGATGATGAACTAAGAGGGAACATAATTTGGTTCTTCCATTCAATTGGTGTTGGAACACTTAAGGAGTTGGTGCTTCCTTCTAGCGAGTGCTAGAGAAACCAGGGAGTTGGTGCTTCCTTCTAGTGGGTGCTAGAGAAACTAGAGAGTTGGTGCTCTCAACAAGTTGGAGCTTGCAAAACAGAGGTGGTAGCCTCACAATGAGTTGGTGCTCAAAAGAATGATAATGTAGACAAAATAAATATTACTTATCATATCAAGAAGAAGAGTTTTTTCCCTTGATGGTTTTTCTCAGGAAATATCTGTCTCTGTANCTTTATGGTTTTCCTTAGGAAATATCTGTCTCTGTATATTTCATGTGTGTGATTGATGTTGAATATTCTATTGCTTACCTCCCTACATTATTTTGATTGTCATTGAGTGCTTTGTAAAGAGTTAAAAATAAGCATAATTTTTTAAGCATGGTAACAACTTATTCCCCCCCCCTCTCAGTTGTCCAACATAACATAATCAGGTTGTGCATTGGGAGCCTGGGTAACTCAACCAACAACGCAGTGAAATTTGGATCCCTGGAGCTTGGTCTCGAAATTCTAAGATGAGAAAGGATGACAAACACAATTGTGGAAGGTGACTCCACCCTGGTCATCAACACGATGAAGAGAATCCAAAACGACACCAGAATGGGAAAGGTTTAGAAACATTGGTGCTTGGCATACTCCCTACAAAAAATCCCAAAGAATTTGCAAACGATTAACACCGTGGAGTTGTGCTGGGTTCGCAGGTCAGCAAATGGCCCAGTGGATAGAATTTCTAACGAGGGGGTTAGCAAGGAAGGACCGGAACTAGATACTACATTGTCCAACATCCCACAAGGAAAATTTAGAACATACTGCACCCAACTAGTGACAAAAGATAGGACAATAGCTTAAGCAAGGAAGGTCACATCGAGGAGGGCAGTGAAAGGCACAACAAAAGGCCTGAAGGACCCAGGCAAGAGATGACTTCCGAACACCCGATTACCAATCATAATGCAGGATCAAATCATACAATAGAAGAGGGCATGAAAACAAGATCATGTCAACAGTAAGATCTACGGGGGAAGCTCGTAGGAAAGCATCGATGACAATCAACACACATCTAATGACGCAAGGAAAAAAGGATTGACAAGAACCAAGGGCTAGGTACGGGAGTATCCAAGAAGGATATCAAGCGAGCAGGGGCAAGTGCCAGTACCATAATACCAATCGATTCATTATGACCATATGGACCATGACCGAAAAAAAGGATGGGAAGTTTCACCTCTATGGGAATACCATGAATGGAAGGACAAGCCCGTAGTAGGGGAATTTTTATAAGAGACCTAACAGTAGGAAGAGAGGCAAACAGAAGAATGCAATTGCAGAGGCTACCAAAAGACACAAGGATAAGGAAAGAAGGAACCCACGGGTAGACAGGAACGGGTTGAGAACGCAGCAAAGGAGAAACTACAAACCAGACGGGATGGTGCGAATGAATCGAACGAATAACAAAATCAACCCCCAGGGGAAGGGAACACCAAACAATCCCCAACAAATTTCAAGGATGGAGCAAACTGCAAAAGACGTGGAGGGAACCTTTCATACTCTGGTTGCGCCAAAAGGAAAGGAAACCATTACCTGACTGGAGAAGGCAATCAATGAAAAGTGCAAGGGAAAAACCTGGGATGTTATGGCTCAGGAAGAAGACTGGGTAACTAACCCAGGAGCAACGTAGCCCAGGAAATCCCTCTACCATAAGACGGTGGAGATGTCATGGAAAACAAAGATGCTAATTGGAAAAGTGAGCTCAGAGAGGGAGGACACCAGATGAGAGAACAACAAGGAACACACGAAGTTGTTGAATGAAATCTTGAGGCACCTCAGTAGTCTGGAGACTACTACCAGACTGATAATTGAGGTTGAGATGGACCAGAAAGCCAAGATAGAATGATTGGCTGCCCAATTCCACCTCTACCTGCACTACGTCCATCACATGGACATCACGCCAGCCGACGGGAAAGGAGCACCAAAACATATCAGAAAGACTTGCACAGTCCCCCAAAAGGAGGAGAACAAAGGCCCGACGGATGAAGGAAAGAAAAATATCATCATTCTAGATTAATGTCTAGTTAGTCTCTTTTCAAGTCAGTCGAGTTAGTCCTATTCCAATCTCAACTTCTGTTACTGTAATTTTGTTTATCCTTTTCATGTATGTTGCGCTTATACGGGTAAAAACTGGATATGGTAGGACTGGGCTAGTTTCCCAGGGTGGTAGTCCAGTCCTAACGCTTTCCTATTTCAGAAAACACAACTCGGGAACCCTTGGCCTGGTTTCCATTTTGGTAGGCTAGCGAATCCCCCTTTTTTGTATTATTACCCCCCTTTAGTAATACAGATTCTCAAACTCAATTACAAAAAAAATAAAAAAAAATCTAATGTATTAATAATTAATACATCTATACAATATTAATTAATACATTGTCAAATTATCAATACATTAAAAATACATTCTTTGGCGTAATAATACAAAAAAATACATTTCATACATTTAATACATTAAATGCAATAATCAATACATTACTAAAGTATGAACACATTAAAACATT
>SNQJ01S0101349.1:46158-75668 GCA_010110895.2 Picea sitchensis
CTTGCCATTTCTTTTCACCTGAAAAACAATACCGCAGATCTCCCACTGTAACAAGGCTTATCACAATCCCGAGCCAAACCCTTGATGACAAAGGCGTCCTCCTGAAGCCAATAAAGCTCTGATACCAAATGTAAATTCTAACCTTGTACAATATCTACTGCAAACTGATATTCAGAAAAGAACAGAAAATATACAATGGAAAATACAAACATTACACAGATATTTTTCACCTGGAAACCCAAACCGAGAAAACCAACATATATTATTATTCATACATTGTTTACAATACAATATACATATAGGAGCCAGCGGCATCCAAAACCCTAACCCAATGACTTGGATTAGTCTAAAACCCTAATTCCTTAACCGGAAATAGAAAACCATCGGCAAAAAACCATGTGCCAAAAAACCACCTAAATATCATGTGGTCTCGGAAATATGTCATCCCAGAAATATGTCGTCTCGGTGCAAAAAAAAAATTCGGGGGCGCTGCCCCTGCACCCCCCTCTACCCCCCCTGCACGTCTGTCATAGACGCTCAGACACTACTACTCATGCAAAGAATATAACACATACCCAACATTCATCATATGGCGACGACAAGGCTATGTTCGTCCAATTGTGACATTTGTATATGTTTGTCACATTTTGACGTTACTATGTTTGGTAGATTGAAACGTTACTATGATCGACAGATTGTGACATATGTTTTTCATATTGTGATGTCACAATGCAATACATGTCAACACAAGGATATGTTCATCGCATTGCGATGTCACTCTGTTTGGTAGATTGCAACATTATTATGTTCAATATATTGCAACGTATATTCGTCAGATTGTGACATCGCATTGCAACACATTAATAAATGTGTTTTACCCATTTAGAAGTCCTTTATATCAGACTTAGAACAATGTTGTGGGCATGCACAACATTGCAACACGAGGATATGTTCATCAAATTGTGACGATAGGGAAATGTTCGTCACATTGTTCATTAGATTGCGACGATAGGGCTTTGTTCATCATATGGCAACGACAGGGTGATGTTCGTCCAATTGTGACATTTGTATATGTTTGTCACATTTTGACATTAATATGTTTGGTAGATTGCAACGTTACTATGATCGATATATTGTGACATATGTTTTTCATATTGTGACATCACAATGCAATACATGTCAACACGAGGATATGTTCATCGCATTGTGATGTTACTCTGTTTGGTAGATTGCAACATTATTATGTTTGACTTTGTGATGAGAGGGCTATTTTTTTCAAATTGTGATCGGTGTATATGTTTGTCACATTGTGACATCTATATATGTGTGTCGCATTGCGTTGTTACTATGTTTGGTAGATTGCAATGTTACTATGTTTGACACATTGCGACATATATTTTTCAGATTGTGACATCACAATGCAGTACATGTCAACACGAGCATATGTTCATCACATTGCGACATTGGGAAATCTTTGTCACATTGCGATGTCAAAAAAATGTTCGTCACATTGCGACGGTATTGTGTTTGGTAGACTGCAACATTACCATGTTTGAGACATTGTGGTGTATGTTTGTTATATTGTGATTGGGGCTATGTTCGTCAGATTGTGATAGTAACATTCGGTAGATTGCAATGTTACTATGTTCGACACATTGCAATGGTTGGAAATGTATGTCACATCACCATACATCGGGATGTGTGCATCACATTGCAATGTGAGGACATTCAATTTTGTGACGTATGATTGTATCAATGCTTTAAAGTGTGGTAGGTTTCTTATTTTAAGACATAATGTACATTTTGATGGCATAAAAATTTAAGAAGAAAGTAAGAGATTTTCATACACGAGTGTGAGTAAAAAAGGATTTTCTATGATGATCGTTTATGTTTATTTGTTTGATAAGCTAAGCAAAACAAAATAAAGATCACAATGATAAGGAAAATGAATATCTCTTACAATTGTGTATGGCGAGGTGAGTTGAATGAATCAATAGTTATGTAGCTCATTTTTCATAATGATGTAGAATATATATATATATATATATAGAAAAATTTGAACATAATAATTTATAAATAATAAATAAATAGTTTTTATGAACAATCCAATAAAAGATATATTTTATATTATATTTTCTGACTAATGTCACATAAAATTTTAAATAATTTATATAGTTTACTAAAGTACTTACCACACAAATAAATATTTATATTAAAATAAATTTTAAATAATTTGTATAATTTACCAAAGTTTTCTTGATCCTTGACATTTGACTTCTATTTAAATTAGCCTAGGGCAATCTTTAGTTTCAAAAAATTATTAAATACAAGCTAGATATGAAGATTCTATCATCTACAAAACCCACTTAGTGAAAACATGCAAAGTAATCTAACTCTAAATTTCTACCACATTGAAGGAAATTAAAGTTCCCAAATCAATTTACCTTACTTATAATCATTTTGCCAAAATTGAGTGCATTTATACATGTCTAAATTATGTTTTACCATAGTCATCTTAAGTCATTTGTTGTAAAGTATATTGTGTTTTGGTTGTTAACCTAAACCCTATAAATAACCCCCATCCCAATGACCTTCCTAAACTAATAAACCCTAAGTACTAATCTCTCCCAACTCACCAACCCTTCATAATATGATGTCAAAAGATGTTCTAATCATGCATCTTCTCTAAATCCAAGTCATGGTTTAGTTAGGTGTCTTTAAACCATGGTAATCATATAAAAGAATTATTATTCCATTAAGTAAGGTCATGATTTGTAAATATATTGGGTTTAGCTAAGACCTACTCAAATTAATTAATCTATTTTGAAGTACTATGATATCAAGATTACCATAAATACATCATACAAAGAAGCTTTATTTTAATCTTGTATTTATGGACATGGTAGGTTTTAGGTTTTCCTTGGAGGCAAGAGGAGACATTAAAGTTTATGCACCTCTGCACCCGAAAAGGCAATTAATCGTTGATCAAATAATTTCTTGAACGGTTGGATCTTTCGGATGTCTAGAGAAGAAACTAAAGCTTGATAACTTATAAGCCCTAGATCACGGAACCGTTCATCGGTTTCTCCCTGCAACCCTTGGATCCTTCGGACATTGATGGGTGACAACAATCCAACTTCGAACCATTTCAATAGTGTAAATTCATTTATGAACTCCACTGACGGGTGAGTAATGCCGAACTTCCAATAGTGTAAATTCATTTCATCATATCTTGTATGTTGTAGTATCTCTGTGTGTAAAATACAGTGTTTCAGAAATGTGCCGAAACTAAACAATAGTGACATGCTAATCTCCATGGTTAAGATTTTTATGAAATGTAGCATTTAGATCAATTTTCTGTGGAAAATTCTTCTTCAAATCTATGAGTCAGTGCAAGCAGCATGGAACATTTTACTATTCTGATATGNACCCTTCATAATATGATGTCAAAAGATGTTCTAATCATGCATCTTCTCTAAATCCAAGTCATGGTTTAGTTAGGTGTCTTTAAACCATGGTAATCATATAAAAGAATTATTATTCCATTAAGTAAGGTCATGATTTGTAAATATATTGGGTTTAGCTAAGACCTACTCAAATTAATTAATCTATTTTGAAGTACTATGATATCAAGATTACCATAAATACATCATACAAAGAAGCTTTATTTTAATCTTGTATTTATGGACATGGTAGGTTTTAGGTTTTCCTTGGAGGCAAGAGGAGACATTAAAGTTTATGCACCTCTGCACCCGAAAAGGCAATTAATCGTTGATCAAATAATTTCTTGAACGGTTGGATCTTTCGGATGTCTAGAGAAGAAACTAAAGCTTGATAACTTATAAGCCCTAGATCACGGAACCGTTCATCGGTTTCTCCCTGCAACCCTTGGATCCTTCGGACATTGATGGGTGACAACAATCCAACTTCGAACCATTTCAATAGTGTAAATTCATTTATGAACTCCACTGACGGGTGAGTAATGCCGAACTTCCAATAGTGTAAATTCATTTCATCATATCTTGTATGTTGTAGTATCTCTGTGTGTAAAATACAGTGTTTCAGAAATGTGCCGAAACTAAACAATAGTGACATGCTAATCTCCATGGTTAAGATTTTTATGAAATGTAGCATTTAGATCAATTTTCTGTGGAAAATTCTTCTTCAAATCTATGAGTCAGTGCAAGCAGCATGGAACATTTTACTATTCTGATATGGAACATTTTACTATTCTAATTCTTTCTTTGTTGCTAAGAGAAAGAAGGACTTCTACCGTTAATTAGATGCAAGAAGCTGCTATTGAGGTAGAATCTAACATAATAGTAGCAGACAAATTGAAGTCCAGGGGTGATAGAGACAGAAAAAAGGAAAAAGAAGAGGTGCCTTCCTCTTCTAATGCAACATCTGATTCTACAATGGATGAAATGGCTAAGATGATGAAGACTTTGACATTTGAGATGGCATGATTGAAAATGGAGCAAAAACAACCTATTAGACCCACTTAGGAAGGTGGATACAAAAATCAAAATTAGTTCAGGAGGCCAAACAATGCACCTCAAATCTTACCAAGAGAAAGAAAAAATCAAGAAGACCAAATTTTTTTGCCTCCTTTCCAGAATAATGCAGTAGATGAAGAGGAGGATGAAGGTGATACAGAAGACGATCCTGCAGTACATCTAAATGATTCTAAATCATCTCCTATGCATGTGACATAGCAGGATTATGAAGATGATTTGATTCTAAATCAGTTTGAAGAAGGGGATGTTGATGAGGTTGTTTAGAAGGAACCTAAAAGGAAGAAATATAATCTCAGGTCTGGTTCAAATACACCTAAAGTGGATACACATATTCCTACAAAGAAGGTCAACACTCCAATTAAAAAAGGGATCAAGAAAGATAGTACTGGGATTCAGATTGATCAACCATTGAAGCAGCCTGTCAAGGTTAGTAGTACAGAGTTAAAGGAACCAGAAAATAATGTTTCTTCTTTCAGCCTAGAACATGAAATTAACAAAATCAAGATTTGTGTGCCTCTACTAGAACTCATGAAAATGGATCCTTTTAGGAAGATTGTTCTCAAGGCTCTACATTCTCATGCTCAGGTTACCTTTTCAGATACTATAAATCTGGAAGATGAGAACCCTGTTGTAACTATTGGACCTCACATTGAAGACAAAACTGATACTTCTCCTCCATTCTACATATCACTAAATGTTCATGACAAGATATTGCATAACTCTCTAATGGATTCTAGTGCCTCACATAATGTTATTCCCAAGGTGGTGATGGATGAATTAGGGTTGGATATTACTAAACCTTACCATGTCTATATTTGTTTGACTCCAGGAAAGACAAATGCCTGGGAGTGATCAAGGACATGGTTGTTACTCTTTCCCAATTACCTATGAAGAGTGTGGTGTTAGATGTCATTGTGGCTAAAATACCTCCAAAATTTGGAATGATTTTGTCAAGATCCTGGGCCAAAAAGGTAGGAGGCGCTCTACAGATGGATCTCAGTTATGCCACCATACCTGTTTTTGGTGGGGAACATCGAAGATTATACAGGGAAGTAAGATTGGATTATTTGGTAAGTGATCATGAAAACCCTACTAATCATCCTATATATGATGTAGAAGATGATCTTGGTTCCTCTATTTTTCATATTGGTGATCAGATGGCATAAACATCAGTTAGGAAAACAACACCTGCAGTTGGGAACAATGAAAATAATTTTCTCTGGAAAATGTATTTTGATGGGGCCTGTTCTAGAGAAGGTTCTGGTGTCGGGATTGTCTTCATTTCCCCTACCCAAGAGTTCATTCCTATGTCATATAAACTTGAACTTGACACAACCAATAACATTAGTGAGTACGAAGCCTTGTTGTTAGGGTTGAAAGTTGTTAAAGATATGGGTATAGATAAGCTTTCTGTTTTTGGAGATTCAGAACTTATTATTCACCAAATCAAGAACATATATCAAACCAAACAACAAAGGTTGAAACAATATAGGAATGAGGTGTGGGATTATGTGGATAATTTCTTTTTGGCATTCAATATTACTTTTGTACACAAAAATTTAAATCAGCAGGCTGACTTTTTGGCACTTGCAGCTAGCAACTTTAAGACTCCAATGTTTCCTAATTTGAAATTTGAGATTGAGGTTAGACAAAGACCCTCAATACCAGACAATATAAAAAATTGGTAGGTTTTTAAAGATGATGAGGAAATTAAAAGGTTCTTAAATACTATTGAAAATTTTCTAACATTTCAATAGATCAAGAGAATGAAGATGATGAAGTAGAGGTACATGTTGCAGATGTTCTTCAAGACAATGTTGTTGGGCACAAAATTATTGAATTAAAGACAAATCATCTGCCTAAAGGTTTGGTCCCACTCGAGAGGTTTTTTTACCACAATGATGTTTCCAGGAAGGTTGTTATTCAGACAGAAGAAACTGATGTAGTAGACTGTGATATTAGTTCTGATGCAAATCCCAGGTTGGTCAAAATATCTAGAAAATTGTCACAAATACAGAGAGAGACATATGTTGAATTGATGAAGCAATATTCAGATGTATTCACCTAGTCTTATGAAGACTTGAAAGTGTTTGATATAAAGATCATACAACACAAAATTCCTATGAAACTTGGATCAAAACCTTTTAAGAAAAAGTCTAGGAAATTTAATCCTTTGTTGCTGCCTATAATAGAAAAAGAGATGAAATGGTTATTGGATGCCAAAATCATAGTGCCACTAAGATATTCAGAGTGGGTATCCAACCTTGTACTTGTCATAAAGAAGAGTGAAGAGATAAGACTCTGTGTGGACTTCAGGAATTTGAACAGGTGCTCCTTAAAGGAAAATTATCCATTACCAAAAATGGATCATATTTTACAAAGTTGTAGGAGTGAAGAGGGTCTCTATGCTTGATGGATACTCAGGGTACAATCAAATATCAGTAGTGGAGGAGGACAAAAATAAAACAACTTTTACCACTCCTTGGGGCACTTTCATGTATGAAAAGATGCCCTTTGGATTGATGAATGCAGGAGCCACATTTCAAAGGGATATGGACTTTGTGTTTATTGGTGAGAAAGACAGGTTTGTAGTTATTTATCTTGATGATATCAGTGTATTTTCAACATCTGATGAAGAACATTTACATCACTTGAAACAGACTTTTGAGAAATGTAGGAGGTACGGTATATCACTTAATCCTAAAAAATCACATTTTGTCATGGAGGAAGGCAAACTTCTGGGACACATCGTTTCACCTGAAGGGATTAAAATAGATCCTGAAAGAGTAAAATCTATCCAACATATAGACATTCCAAGAAACAAGAAATCTATTCAGTCCTTAATAGGTAAAATTAATTTTTTAAGGAGGTTTATACCTAATTTTGCAGAGATTATCAAGTACATTACTGACATGTTGAAAAATGATGCAGAAATTAAGTGGATACAAGAAGCTAAAGAATGTTTTGAGAATATCAAGTAGGCTCTTGTTCAAGCCCTTGTTCTCATCAGTCCAGACTAATCTAAAGAATTCATGATTTTTTCATTTGCCTCAAAAGATACCATAACAGTTGTTCTTCTGCAAAGAAATGAGCAAGGATACGAGCAACCTATCTCCTTCTTCAGCAAAATCCTCAGAGACTCTAAACTAAAGTATGATATAATGGAAAAACAGGCATATGCCCTGGTAAAGGCTTTGAAAGCCTTCAAAGTATATGTCCTTCAATTTGATATCATTGCTTATGTCCCAAGCAATGCAGTCAAAGAAATTTTAGTTCATCCTGATTGTGAAGGAAAGAGAGGAAAATGGATAACAAAAATCCTGGAGTATAACCTGACTATAAATCCTACTTAGTTGATAAAAGGTGAAGGCCTTGCCAAATTAATGACAGAGTCTAATTGCGAAGCAATTGGGTTGTACCATCTTTCAGGCAAAGCACAAGATTTTTCATTCCAGATTGGAGAAATAAGTTCACTGGTAAACATCAAGTATGTTTCTTCACCATGGTACAAAGATGTTGTATTTTTTCTGCTGAATTTTGAATCCCCTCCAGAATTGGATAAATCAAAGTTCATATCATTAAAGTTAAGATCAATAAATAATTGTATTATTGATCAGATCCTATTTTGGAAAGACCGTCATGGTATCTTGTTGAGGTGTGTTGATGAAGAAGAGGCTAAACAATTTTTTTGTGATTTACATCATGGTGTTTGTGGAGGTCATCACCATTGGAAAGATACTACTTTCAAGATTCTCAGGGTAGGCTATTACTGGCCAGTTTTGTTCTCAGACATTTTTGCTCAGGTCAGGGCATGTGAACCCTGTCAAAAATTTGTTGGAAAGAAGCAAATTTTGTCTTTGCCTTTGAAACCAATCATCGCTCATGGACCATTCCAACAATGGGGCTTGGATTTCATCGGGGAAAGCAACCCTTCATATTCTGGACAACATAAATGGATCCTTACATCCACAGATTACTTTACAAAGTGGGATGAAGCAATTCCAACTAGGAATGCAACAAACAAGGTAATCATGAAATTTCTTGAAGGACATATCTTTTCCAGGTTTGGCTATCCTATAAAAATAGTCATTGATAACACACAAGATTTTAATTCCAATTCCATGATTGGTTTCTTCAATAAGTATAGTATCAAATTGGTTCACTCTACTTCTTACCACCCCCAAGGAAACGGGTTAACAGAGTCCTCCAATAAGAGTCTGATAAGGATTATCAAAAAACTACTAGAAGAAAATGAAAAGTCATGGGATTCCAAGTTAAAGTTTTCCCTATGGGTTGATCGTATCAGTAACAAGAAATCTATTGGGAACTCTCCTTTCCAGATGGTATATGGGACATATTCCATTCTTCCAACTCAATTGGGCCTACTAGTTTTAAATTTTTTACAAGAAGAGTTAGAAGAACCCAATGATATTCAAAGGATAATTTTGCAGATGATTGAGGTTTAGCAGGTCAGAGAACAAATGAATCAGAAAATTGTTTCTCACCAGAGAAAAGTCAAGGCCACATTTGATAAAGGAACTAAGAAATATGTTTTTAATGAAGGATATTTGGTATTAAGGTGGGATGCTAGGAGAGAGGATAAAGCAAAACATGGTAAGTTTGATAACCTATGGTATGGTCCTTTCAGAATAGCCAAGGTAATGGATAATAACACTTTTCTCCTGCATAAACTAGATGACACAGAAAATTTTGGAGGCCCAGTGAATGGGAGGTTCTTGAAACACTATTTTCTTTAAAGATTCATCAAGATTTCATCTTGTACAGTAGGTTTTTCTTTCAATAAAGACTCCATATACCCAATGGACTTGTTTTATACAGTTGTGTTGTGAATAAAGAATGACAGATGCAGGGAGATCAATGAATCATAAGTAAGGAAAAGGCATTGGTCTGCAGTTCTTGGAGTTTTATCATCAAAACTCCACCCCCAGAAGGAGCCAATATTAGTCTTTGATTTTCTTCTTGATTTAGTGAGAATCCCTAATCTTAATCCTTCCCTGCTTATTCCTCATTGTTTGATTTCATTAAACTTTCATCTTTGTTTTGAGTTTGTTATGATTTGCATCTTAGCATTTTTGAATAATTTTTCTTAAGTTTGAAGGTTTAAGACATGGTTTAATGAGATTTGTCACATCATTTTCTTATTTGAATTCCGAAAATTCAAATTATTGCCAAGTCATAAAAAAAAGCGCTACTGGAATAACGTTATTCCTGCAGCGCTAAAGGAATCATGCTGTGACATGCACCAACAACCCAGATCTTGTCATGATCACATAAATCGTGGACAAAAGACCTGGATGTACTCCACAATATCGCTTGAATCGAATAATGCGGTTCGAACCGTTGCACAAATGAGATCACTCCGTACTTGCAAAGACTCGTATCAAATCAGTTCAATTTCCAACATCATTATATAACACTATCATCTGTTATTCTAATTCGGTCGGATTATGTGTGCATATATCCTTTAAAATAAATCGTTATGTAGTAATTGTTGTAGGTGTTAAATTCAATTTCCAACAGCGTCGAGTTACAACATTGTATCATCGACATGGTGCCTAAGAAAAGTGGGCAAATTGTTAGGTTGGAATCTGAAGGTGCTGAGCTACTTGAAGCGTATCCGCAGATGGATCATGGAACAAATGATCAAGGACGCTGGTTGGTTCAAATTCTTTACCACCTTCCAGGGACATGATGAACAGGTCTCCATGATGTTCGTATAGAACTTCGATGGCTTCGAAGTGGTGATCGGAAAATTGTTGATGTTAGTAACAGAACAATCCATTGCCAAAACTTGCAAATTGGAAATTAGGGGAGAACAATGGTGGAAAAAGGAGCATGTAGTCATGGAGTTTGTGAACCAATTCTTGCTACCAGATAAACAAAACCTAGACTGGAAGAAAGGAGTTCCTCACAACTGGATTAGACAAGAATGACATACTGCTCTGATCATAATTCACAGTTATATCACCTGTGAAGGTAGATTCTCATTGGTTTACATCTACCATATTAGGTTATTGATGCATATCAATGGAGACTATCCCTTAAATCTACCATACTCTATACTCAAAAGACTATCGAATATGTCAACGAGGGTACAATCGCACCCTACCACTGCTAAAGGTACCATGTTCCATCAAGTTTTAATTAATACTTTGGTCGTTTCTGCTCTGAGTGAAGTACAAAAACCCTAGAACTGGTTGATCCAATCCCTAAATCTTGATCTACAACCAAGCAAACAGAAAAGGGGCAAAGGAAGAAAGACATCTACACAGAAACATAGTATCACAACTGATGAACCTCCAGTCAAAGAAGGAATTTCTGCAACAAGGGTGACAAGGGCCAGCAAAAGAAAGAAGTCTCAACATATTCCTGTTGATACTCCTATAGATGACATTAAGGAAGAAGCCATGACCAGCAGAGGTAAGAGATCCAAGTTTGATAAAGAGACTGAAATGTTTTCAGATGCAGACATTAAAATGGAAGAAGATTCAGATGAGGATTATAATATTAAAACCAGATCCAAACATAAACAGAAATCAACCAGTAAGAAAGGTGCCACAGATAAAAAACAAGAGAAGAAATCTACACCCGTGTCTCAATACCCTAGGAAAAATTCTACTAGGGTTGCTAACAAATACAGGCTAAAATGCAAAGCTATGTTTAACACATCTATCAAAGAGGAAAATGTCATAGTAATAGAAGACCATTCTGAAGACTCTAAAGAAGGTGTCAAAGAAAAGGTAGAAAGACTTCCATTACACAGGAAAACAACAGAAAAAGGTACGCAGATTGCTAAATTTCCTGCAGGACCTGTAACAAGAGAAACTACTAGATTATCGAGAGTTGAAATACTTGCTAAAGGTACTAGTAGGGTTTCTGAAAATAAAGAAAGTAACCCTGTAAACTCAAACCATATATCAGATATTCCAAAAGCCTTGGACTCAGCTAGTTCAGAGGATGATCACAACTCAGGATTAGCTTCTAGATACTAGATTAAACTAAGAGAACCTAAGGCTGCCATAGATCTAAACGAGCCTGCACCTGCAGAAGAGTTTCCAGAATTCAAGGTCAAGGTTAGAAGTGATAAAGAGAAGATTAGAGAACTTCAAAGGATGGTGAAGCAATTGAAGAAGCAAAAGGCTCAAGTAGAGCAATGGAGTGCTAGGCAACAAGAAAAAATACATGAGTTCAAGAAGAAGAAAAGGGAGCAAAAAGCATTGCTCAAAGAGCTTAGAGAAACAAACTTCAAACTCTATTGGCACAACATTGTACTCACCTCTAAGCTGAAACAGAGAACTGCTAAAGCTAGCGTTGTTATCATATCATGATAACCCTATGAAGGATCTGGCACAGTCTTGAAGTTTTGATATTTACCAAGGAACGAGGAAATATTTACTTGTTTTTGTTTTGTGAAGTTGAACACTTTGAATACATGACTAAATCAAACCATTCCTATTTTGTAGAATCGAATGTATTGGTGAACGAATCTTTTGGGATAAAGTTGTTGAGCTTATATCTATTTTTGTAATGTAAATGCTCATTTTGAGCTAACATCCCTAGAAGATAGATGGCTGATGAGATCCTATCATTAATAGTACACTTGAAAATAGGATCTGAGATAGTCTTTGGATAGTTTAAGTAGACAAAAGAATCGTTAATAGTACACTTGAAAATAGGATCTGAGATAGTCTTTGGATAGTTTAAGTAGACAAAAGAAGGACTATGTGAGGGTCGAAAATTTGGATATTTGGGAACCTGTTTTGAAACTCCTTGTAAGACTTTCCTATTCTATATGACACTTAATGACAACGACATATTGATGGTTAGACTTTATCTTTTTCTCTGTTCTTTTTCTCTTCATGCTTGAGATCATTTATCAAACTGCAATGCATTGTTTTCTTGATTATCAATTGATACAATAAAGAATTTGTTGTTGTGATTATTTTCAAGTTTTGATTTCAGGCTAATGTTCATATTTCTTAATGATATTTTGAGATAAGGTTTTTATGTGAGGTTGACAAATTGAAGACTTCATATTCCCTTTTCCTTATTTCTCTAAATCATCTATGTGACTACCGTTTAATCAGTCAATGAGATATCAATTGTCCTTATTCTGAAATTCCTATTTATCTTGAAACCTTGAACCAATTTTCAACCACCTTTTCAAAAAACCAGATCATAAAAAAAATCCCTCAAAATACTATTGCAATACCCTGATGATGCCCTAGCTTGCCCTCTCACAGTCAAGTGCAACTTTAGAGACTAATAACTCTTTTTATAGGCATTTCCACATACCTTTAAGAGGTTCATTGCTAAAAAGTAGACAAAAATACAACATTATTTGGAAATGTATTATGTTTAATTTTTTTTTTTAATATATGATTACATATTTATTTATAAATCGTTATAATAACGAAGATAGATTTTTAAATGATAAAATTAATTTTAAGTTTGTTAAAATTTTAATAATCATTTAGAAATGTATTATGTTTTAATTTTATTTTTTTATATATGATTACATATTTATTTATAAGTCGTTATAATAACGAAGATAGATTTTTAAATGATAAAATTAATTTTAAGTTTGTTAAAATTTTAATTATCATTTAATAAAGTGTATAACATGTTAAAAAGACTAATAATAATTATTAAAATATATTGATATATTAATATAGTTTATAAAGAAATAAAATTATTATATATTATAATAAATATGAATGAAATGATTTAATGTGTGAAAGTTTAATATTTTTTGTTTTTTTATATGGTTAAACATGGATCTATATATATATATATATATATATATATATATATATTATTGGGGGGATCGGTAACTCGCGGTTCTCGTACTCGGGTGACACGGGTCGATCCCCGTGGGCTACCACTATAACCCCAGATGCAACCACTCAGCCCGCAAGAATGGCGCACGAGTAAATCCGGGTGAGAATCGAACATGAAAATTCATTTTACAAATTTCCTTCTATTTACACAGCACTTGCCAATCCATCTACACCCGTGCGGACAACCTATTAATATTAATTATTATAAATTATTATTATATTTTTTAAATCATGTATTAATTATATTAAGATAATATAAAGTTATGATTTTAATTTTAAATATATTAATTATTAATATTATTGTGTGAACTTTAACTTTAATTGCTTCACACGAGTACTTGTCATCCATTGAGGCTATTGTGGAAGTTTTGAGATCTGAATCACGACTGATTTTATTACTTCCTCTGCAACAAATCTTTCTCTGGAATTAAACTCTTAACACAATGACAGATTATGGACAAAATTTGATTTCACATACACAAAATATTTAATTTAGGTTGTGAATTACTATTCAATGTAAAATAAAATACAACAATGATATTATGTTCCTTTTGGTATTTCATACTTCTACACACCGCACACTCGGTGCAAATCCAACCCTCTCACTCACAATTTCTCTATTACATAAACAAAATCAACAATCAACAAACTCTTGAATCATCTCCAAATTGACAACTAAATTTTCTCAAAAAAAACTCTAATAGTCTCCTAATTTAACTATATATTCTACTTCATAGGAATTAGGAATTAATTGTGACATAATCAAACTAACCAATCCTATGGAAACTTACCTGATACTTCCTCACATAGTGGATGATATGAGAGTGATAAACCAACAATCTTAAGGACATAGGCTAGAACTCGTGACCTCTCCCCAAATTGAAAAATTGTGTGCATGTCTTACCAATTGTGTTATCCCATAGGACTACATTAAAGTAATCTAATGTAACACTAATCATACATTAATGTATTAATGGAATATATAAATTAAAGTTTAATTACATTATTAAAGTAGTATTACATTATTGAAATATTAATACATTATTACATTAATGTAGTGTATAAATTAAAGTAAAAATTTGCATTAATGTATAATCTAGTGTATTCATTATTTGATACATTAATAATTTAATGTATCAATTAATTAATATATTTATATAATATTAATTAATACATTGATAAAGTATTAATAATAATAATAATAATAATAAATAATACACTAATAAAGTAACATATTAATAATACATTTAATATATTGAATGCATTAATAAATACATTATCAAAATATTAGTACATTAAAACATTAATAAAGTATTCATACACAAATAAAGTAATACATTGATCTTAAACATGTTAGTAATATATTATTAAACAGTTAATACATAGTGTATAATGTAACATATAAAAGTATTAATATATTAATAAATACTTTATGAAAATTAATGTAATGTATAAATTAAAGTACAAATTTACATTAATGTATAATCTAATGTATTAATTGGGATTGGGTGGCATGCATCTTCTTCCAGTTCAATAGGACGTGCGGTAACATCAACGCAACCATCAACAACTGGAACAAGAGTTACAACGAAAATGAAATGGTAAACCTCTGCTGGAACCTCATGCCAGGGATGATTATCTAGGCAACATGGAAAGAAAGGAACTGACGCATATTCAGGAATGAAAGCCTCCTGGAAGGGAAACTCAAGGAAGCAATAATCTCACAAATCTGAGAAAAAGTGGAGAGCCGCAACTGCGAGACCGAAAGAGCGCAACTCACAGGCTAGGACTCTCGAATCCTGGAAACATTCCACCTAAAAGACGAGCACAACAACACATTGGTAGGGCAACCACCACAACTCCAATTAGGAGCACGCAACTGGGCACCTCCTCTGGCAGGGTTCCTAGAGTTAAATTTTGACGGGGCGACAAAACGAAACCTAGGAATGACAGGAATGGGAGGGGTGATCAGAGATAGCGGGGGTAACATGTTGGCATGTTTCTAGGCAGAGTGTGCTTGTTAATGATGGAAAGAACAACAACGACGTTGGCATGTTTACAGGCAGAGTGTGCTTGTCATTGATGGCAAGATCAGAGTGTGCATCGATGGAAAAACAAGAACAACGTAAGCTCAGGTGAAGAAGCAAACAATATGCAGAGATCAAAGCTCAAGAGAGATATCATTCTGAGATGCGCAGACGAGATCCCATACATTAAGGCTCGTAGAAGAATCAGAGGTCGTGGCCTTTGACACTTAGAGATTTGAGAATGCCAAAGCTCAGGAGGGGGAGTGACAGTGGTCGTTGGATCACCAATCCCGAATACCCGATGTCCGTTAGATCAAAGTCCAGTGACTAGAGGAAGCGTAGAGGAGAAGTACAGATTTGATCCATTGGATCTGAGCACCGAGGACCAATAACCTTCGAATCCAGTATAACTGCGAAGAGGATAATGGACGAGAGCCATCCTACAACTCTGCGAAATGTGAAATCGCGATGAGATCTGAACCATTGGATCTAGAGGACGCGTGGCGAGAGATCAACATTTCGCTGACTCGCCAACTAGAGAAGTCAATGGTAAGAGTTGCAGGAAATCACGATGTCCAAGTTCACGAGTTGATCTAGACCATTAGATCATGGGGAGTTGTGAGTCGTTGATCTGATGCTCGCAAATATCGGGAAGGCAGGAGGCAAATACCCGAGGAGCTGGGAGCCGCAACAATCCTAGTCGTTCATCTGGAAAGGACATGTGGCAACCGATAAAGTAGATTCGCATAATTGTGAAGTCTGAGTCTGTAATATTGATCAATGTCGTTGGATCGAGGAATGTTGAGAGTCGTTGATATGGAGCAAGTTTTGAAAAATCGGGAGTCGGGGGAAGGGAGGTGAGTAGTCCTCCAACTTTGTGAAATGAAAAGTCCCGATAATATCTAGACCGTTGGATCATAGAGGGCCGTGGGCCATTGATATAGAGTATTTCAGATATTGGGAGTTGGAAGAGTAAGGGTTGGATCACGTTCAAACACCTGACACACGAAGATGTGATTTGATCACAGTCGTCGATCAAAGGGAGAGCATGGACCATTGATCTAGCACGACGAAGTCCCGAAGTGAACGAGGATCGTTGATCCTAGAGGGACACTCGTCGTTGGATCATGGACTCCAGGTGAAATTCTCTGAGAGTAAGCGAAGTTTGAGAATTGAAATTCCCAAAGGCCAGATTCACGGAGGAGATCCTGATCGTAGAATCGGGGAGATAGGTGTCTGCAAATCATCAACTCTGGGAAATTGTCGTACGGAAGAAACGAAGGTTTGAGGTTTGAAATTCATGGAATGCAAAGTTCCGTTAGTCGTCAGATCAATTTCGAGAGGAAGGACATGATAAGCTAGCAGAGTTGCATCGCAAAAAGATCGAGCCATCGATCCAGGATCATGATCGAACGGACAACATTTACTTCAGATCTAAAGATGCGAGGAGGTTACACTCAGGAAAGTTTGAGATTTGAAATTCCTAGAATGAGAAGTTCCGTCAACCGTCGAATCTGGAGATCAGACAATTACTATTAGATCAGGGAAATCTACGTCAACAGATTACGTCAGCAAATCTCATCCTCAAGGAAATGTCGTAGACCACGTCAGCAAAGGGCATATGGGAAACCACGTTATCAAGTACACATGTCATCTAACCATTGAGACTAAGGATCACACATGGAAAAAGGAAAGAAGGAAGAGTCGTCGATTGAAGAGGACAGATGTTAGCAGATCTTCCATTCCGAAAGATATCCAGTCAACATCAACAGGGTTTGAGACTTGAAACTCCCGGAGCCCGGATCACGAAGGAAACCTCAACCGTTGATGGAGGGAGGAGAGATATGGATTGTGGAATAGAGAGGACAGATCTGAACTATCCATTCAAGAGCACCATCAATATCGTGAGATCGATGGTAGTGCTCAATTGCAGGGCCAGAATATGCTCGGGTCTTAATTTTTCGTAAGCGGGCTGCAATGGAAACCACGGTTTTTGGAGAAAGGATGCGTGGAGGCTTGTGGTGAATTGTGGGGAGAAAAAAAGTTTGGTATAAACCACCTTAGGATGCGCCCGCAATCACTTGGTCACATGAATCTCATAGCCCAAGATCATATCGTGAAATGGAGCCAGCGCTCACTAGACAAAAATTGGGAAGCGCCTTTTGAATAAGTGTTTGGTCATCGTCGATGGTCATGCAAAGGAAGGGGTTGAGAAGCCAAAGCATCCATAATTGACTGGATGTAACTGACAGAGAAGACAAAGAGTCTCGACTGCCAAAGAAGCTAAGGAATCTCATCATAACGGCCACTGATGATGAACTCACAAGGAACATAACGACCAGAGAGGATGAAGAGCTTGAATGATGATCAAGTAGATGACTCGATGTGAGAAATAAATGCAGAACAGAGAAGTGAACAGATCCATGCAGTCGAGAGTATGAGAGGAAGTGAACAACCTGTAGGGAGAACTGTGACGCAGTGAAGAGGCGCGACATGAAGTATGCATAAGGTGCACAGAGAGTATAAAAATGCAAAACAAAGAAGATATGGGTGTAGTTGTAGAGTGTGATTCATGCGGGTAGAAGCATGATGTGTGCAGGAGCTGAAGTGCACATAAGAGGTGTGGTGCATAGAATGGAAAGAAGACACGGAGCATAAAGCGTAGAATAAGAAAGGAACATAAATGCATATCTGAGAGAAGAACAGAAAGTGCAGCAAATGCAAGGAGACAAACATTGATGCAGGCAGAGTAGAGCAATGTAGCAGAATAGTGACGAGATTGGTAAGCCATAGATAAATGTTGTATCACTGTGATAAATTCAAGAAAGAAAAGATTTATATTTCAGGGCGGTAGGGAGGTGCTAGGGAAGACTGTAGTCCTCAGAGTTTCAAGTGGGTGCTTGAACACATGGAGTTTTAGCTTCCATCTGGTTGCAGCAAAAAAAACTAGGGTGGCAGGGTGGTGCAAGGGAGAACTATTGTTTTCTGTTATACAGGTCGATGCCTGTGTGATTGGGAGTTGTTTCTAGAACACTTAGGGAGTTGGTGCTTCCTTCGAGTGGGTGCTAGAGAAACCAGGGAGTTGGTGCTTCCTTCTAGTGGGTGCTAGAGAAACCAGAGAGTTGGTTCTCTCAGCAAGTTGCAACTTGCAAAATAGAGGTGGTAGCCTCACAATGAGTTGGTGCTCATAAGAATGATAATGTACAAAAAATAAAGATTAATTATCATATCAAGAAGAAGAGGTTTTTCCCTTAATGGGTTTCCTCGGGAAATAACTGTCTCTGTATATTTCATGTGTGTGATTGATGTTGAATATTCTATTTCTTACCTCTCTACATTATTGTGATTGTGATTGAGTGCTTTGTAAAGAGTTTAAAATAAACATAATTCTTTAAGCGCAGTAACAACTTATTCACCCCCTGTCAGTTGTCCAACAATTGGTATCAGAGCAAGTTCCCTTTATTTAAGGGTAGATCCTAGAGCTTAAAAATGACTAGCCATGGAGGAAATTCAACCAATAAGGCCCCCCTGTTCAATGGAACTAACTTTGGATTCTGGAAAGTTAGGATGAGAACCTACATAATGGCTTTAGGTGCAGATGTCTGGGATGTGGTAGAGACTGGTTATGTAAAGCCAATAATACTAGTTTCTAAGGATGACAAGATAGAATTTAGCTTCAACGCTAAGGCTATGAATGTTATTCTGAATGGGCTTGTAGAAGAAGAATTTGTAAAAGCTATGCACTTAGAATCTGCCAAAGCAATGCGGGACAAACTCATTAGTAGTTATGAAGGTAATGAGAAGGTAAAGGATTTCAAGCTTCAAACCTACAGATTACAATTTGAACAACTAAAGATGAATGAGGATGAGACAGTTAATAAATTTTTCTTAGGATATGAGGAGCTTGTGAATGCCATGGAAGGTCTTGGTGAGAATATTGAAGACGTATTATTAGTTCAGAAGATCTTAAGATCTCTGCCCGATAGATTCAATCCAAACGTTTCTGGAATAGAAGAACTGAATGATCTTAAGACTTTATCTATTGATAAACTCCAAGGAAATCTAACTGCTTATGAAATGAGGATTAGTAAAGATAAATCTACCACTAGAGAAGAATCATTTAAAGCGGACAAGAATGAGGATCCTGAGCCTGATGAAATTGAAGAAAAAATTGTGAGAAGACTAAAGAAAGGATCAGGAAAGTACCAAGGCAAGTTTCCTTTCAAATGCTTTAACTGTGGAAAGATAGGTCACTTTTCATCTAAGTGTCCACACAAGCAGAAGGACCAGAACTCTGAAGGAGAAGAGAAGTACAAATCCAAGAGATTTGGTAAAAAGAAAAGTTTATGGGTAAACAATGATGACTCTTCAAAAGACACAGATAGTGACTGTTCATGTGAAGATAAGGTTAATAAATTTTTGCTTATGGACAAAGAGGATTATGATAATGAAAGCACTGGAAGTAATGTCAATATTGAAGAAGTTGTGGTTGACTTGGAAGGAGAGTTGATCAGTGCTTTAGAAGAGATTGACAGATTCAGACATAAGAAGAGAAAACAAAAACAATTGCTAATACAGTTCAAGAAAGGAAGTAAAAAACCTGATGAAGACTTTGCCCTGCTAAAAGTGGAATTAGAAGAGGCAAAGAAAATCGAAGACATTCTAAAACAAAATTTATCAGAAAAGAAGGCAAGATGTGAAGCTCTGGAAGAAGAAGTAGTGAAAAATAGGAGAGATTTGGAGAAGTTTCAAGCCGTGTATCATCATAATATGTCAAGTATCAAAGCCTCAGAAGGATTAGCCACCATTTTGAATCAACAAAGGAATCCAAAGTTGAAAACTGGTTTGGGTTATGAAGAGGGATCAAGTAGTGGTCAACCAAGCAACAAAGAACCCATCAAGTTTGTCAAATCTACAACCAATGACAACATCAAACATGCAGAAACAAAGGAAGATAATCAACCATCAAGGAGGAGTAAAGAAAAAGGTGCCATAAATGAGTTTGAAGAACAAAGAAATAATACACCTTCTGCTCAAGGAAATCATCAACATGGAATAAATTGACATGCTCAAAGAAGACAACCATTTTCCAGGTACAAAGACTTTTTCTATGGATATTGTTTCTACTGTTCTAACTTTGGCCACAAAGTTGTAAATTGTTCCTTAAGATTTAGACATGAGCAATCAAGAATCCCAAGGAATATATATCTGCCACAATATAAAATGAGACAGCCAAGTAACAAACAATCACCGATTGTAGATTGTCAAATTAAGTTTAGAGACATGCAACTGAGGAGGTCAAGAAATAATAAACAATCAATGAGTAGACAATGTTGCAACAATCACTTTGACCTATTGAACAATGAGCTTGAATGCTATAATTGTCATAACTTTGGCCACAAAGCTGCAAACTGCCATCTGAAGAATTACAAAGAAGATCCAAGGATGAAGCTCTTAGCTAGAAAGGCCAGCACATGGAAAAGGAAAGATAGTGAAAAATATGGTCTAGTACTTTCAACTCAAAAACAAAAGGACTCCTGGAATATAGACAGTGGATTTTCCAAGCACATGATTGGAGAAAAGGATAAGCTTCTACCTATAAGTAAAAGCAAAACAGTAAATGTGATCCTTGAAAATGATGAACCAGGTAAAATTAGGGGTAAAGGGATGGTGAGTTTGAGTAATGGCAAAGAAGATTCCCAGGATGTTCTTCTCAGTATAATTCAAATGTGTGACAAAGGCTGTGAAGAGGTGTTCATGTCCAAATATTGTAAGGTAAAAAATGTAAACTCAGGACAAGTGGTGGCTAAAGGCATAAGGATAGATAATGATGTTGATATTGAATCCTCCCATGCAAGAAAATAAGAACTAGAAGAAGAATCATGTCATAAGATGGAAGCAGAAGTTGTGAAGGTTGAGAAGTCAAACACCCAAATCAAGTTCTTGAACAACTCCATGACCCTGGATGATATCTTGGATAGTCAGAGATCACCAAATGACAAATCCGGTCTTAAATACAACAAGGAAGAAATTAGTACTCCTAAATAGTCTAACACATGTCCTTCATTTGTAGAAAGGGAAAGAAGGTATGCGAGTCTTTGTAATGGTTTTTTCTTGTGACGAACATTGTCATAAAAGCCTTGGATTGTAGGCATCATGGAAGAAAAATGAAGTTACTATAATAGAATATCAGAGAAACGTGACAGGGGAAGTCATTCAGTTATGATAAGAAAAGGTTGACATAGGAGTCCCAGTGAGAGAGGTGAGCAATATTGAGTCTGCTACAGAGGACACAGCTGAAGTTGAAGATGAACAGGTCCACGAATCAGAAGGAGAAGACTCTAAGTTAGATACAAATACTCTGCAGGACTCAAATAAGAGAATCCATCCTGTCAAGGGGAGTATGTATTGGTTGAATATCTGATACCTCCGAAAAGCACTGCAACAGCTCAGGGGGAGCATGTTTTCTTTGGCATTGATGTGAAAGGGGGAGAAAAGGTGTGTTATGGATGCTACAGTTGGAGATCTAAGTAGAACAGTGCAGTGTTTCAGGGTTTCCATCAATGCCAAAGGGGGAAATTGTTGGCATGTTTCCAGGCAGAGTGTGCTTGTCATTCATGGAAAGAATAGTAGTGACGTTGGCATGTTTACAAGCAGAGTGTGCTTGTCATTGATGGCAATATTAGAGTGTGCATCAATGGAAAAATAGTAACAACATAAGCTTAGGTGAAGAAGCAAATAGTATGAAGAGATCAAAGCTCGGGAGAGATAGCGTTATGAGATGTGCAGACAAGATCCCATACATCAAGGCTCGTAGAAGGATCAAAGGTCGTGACCTTTGACACTTAGATATTTGAGAAAGCCAAAGCTCAGGAGGAGGAGCGACAATGGTCGCTGGATTACCAGTCCAGAATACCCGATGTTCGTCAGATTAGAGTCCAGTGACTAGAGGAAGCGCATAGGAGAAGTACAGATCTGATCCGTTGTATCTTAGTGCCGAGGACCAACAGTCATCGGATCCAGTATAACTATGAAGAGGATAATGGACAAGACCCATCCTCTAACTCTGCGAAATGCGAAATCGCGATGAGATTTGAACGGTTGGATCCAGAGGACGCATGGTGAGAGATCAACATTTCGCTGACTCGCGAAATGGAAAAGTCAAAGGTAAGAGTTGTAGGAACTCGTGATGTTTGAGTTTGCAAGTTGATCTAGACCATTAGATCATGGGGATTTGTGATTCGTTGATCTAACACTTGCGAATATTGGGAAAAAAGGAGGCAAATACCCGAGGAGCTGGGAGTTGCAGCAATCCTAGTCGTTCATCTGGAAAGGACATGCGACAACTGATAAAGCAGATTCGTAGAATCGCGAAGTCTGAGTCTACGATATTGATCATAGCCATTAGATTGAGGAATGTTGAGGGTCATTGATCTGGAACAAGTTTCAGAAAATCGGGAGTCGGGAGAAAGGAGGTGAGTAGTCCTACGACTTCATGAAATGCGAAGTCCTGATAAGATCTGGACCATTGGATCATAGAGGGTTATGGGCTGTTGATCTAGAGTATTTCAGATATCAAGAGTTGGAAGAGTCAAGGTTGGATCACGTTCAAACACCTGACACACAAATTCATGATTTGATCATAACCATCGATCAAATGGAGAGCATGGACCGTTGATATGACATGATGAAGTGTCGAAGTCCCGAAGTTAATGAGGATCGTTGATCCGAGAGGGACATGCATTGTTGGATTATGGACTCTGGGTGAAATGCTCCGGTAGAAAGCAAAGTTTGAGAATTGTAAGTCCCAAAGGCCAGATTCACTGAGGAGATCCTAATTGTAGAATTAGAGAGACAGGTGTCTGTAGATCATTAACTACGGGAGATTGTCGTATGGAAGAAATGAAGGTTTGAGGTTTGAAATTCCCGGAATGCGAAGTTTCATCAGTCATCGGATCAATTTTGAGTGGAAGGACAGGATAAGCTAGTAGATCTTGATCGCAGAAAGATCGATTCGTCGATCCAAGATCCTGATCGAATGAACAACATTTACTTCGGATCTAAAGATGCGAGGAGGTTACACTCGGGAAAGTTTGAGATTTGAAATTCTTGGAATGCGAAGTTTCGTCAACCGTCGGATCTGGAGATCAGACAATGATCATTAGATCAAGGAGATCTACGTCAGTAGATTACGTCAGCAAATCTCATCCTCAAGGAAATGTGGCAGACCACATCAACAAAGGGAATATGGGAAACCACTTCAGCAAGTACACATGCCATCTGACTGTTGAGAATAAGGATTGCGCATGGACAAATGAAATAAGGCATAGCCATCGATTGAAGAGGACAGATGTCAGTAGATCTTCCATTCCAGAAGATATCCAGTCAACATCAACAGGGTTTCAGACTTGAAAATCCCGTAGCCCGAATCATGAAGGAAACCTCAGTCGTTGATGGAGGAAGGAGAGATATGGTCTGTGGACACGAGAGGACAATCTAAACCATCCGATCAAGAGCACCGTCAACATTGTGAGATCAACGGTCGTGCTCCATTGCGGGGCCAGAACATGCTCGGGCCTTAATTTTTTGTAAGCGGGCCGCAATGGAAACCACGGTTTTTGGAGAAAGGACATGTGGAGGCTCGTAGTGAATTGTGGGGCGAAAATAAGTTTTGTCTAAACCACCTTAGGATGCACCCAAAATCACTTGGTCACATGAAGCTCATAGCCCAAGATCATATCGTGAAATGGAGTCACCGCTCACTAGACAGAAATCGGGAAGCGCTTTTTGAATAAGCGCTTGGTCATCGTCGGTGGTCACGTGAAGGAATGGGCTGAGAAGCCAAAGAAGCCTTAATTGACTAGTTGTAACTGATAGAGAAGATGAAGACTGTCGATTGCTAGAGAAGCTAAGGAATCTCATCATAACGACCACTGATGATGAACTCACAGGGAACATAACAACGAGAGAAGATGAATTGTTCACATGATGATCAAGTAGATGACTCAATGTGAGAAATAAATGCAGAACAAAGAACTGAACGGATCCAGTGGGGTAGCCTTGCAGTCAAGAGTATGATTGGAAGTGAACGACCTATAGGGAGAAATGTGATGCAGTGAAGAGGCGCGGCATGAAGTATGCATAATGTGCACATAGAGTATAAAAATGCTCAGGTGAATAAGTAAATAGTATGCAGAGATCAAAGCTCAAGAGAGATAGTGTTCTTAGATGTGCAGGCGAGATCCAATACATCAAGGCTTGTAGAAGGATCAGAGGTCATGGCCTTTGACACTTAGAGATTTGAAAAAGCCAAAGTTCAAGAGGAGGAGCAACAGTGGTCATTAGATCACCAATCCTGAATACCCGATGTCCGTAGATCAGAGTCCAATGACCAGAGGAAGCGCAGAGGAGAAGTACATATATGATCCATTGGATCTAAGCACCGAGGACCAACAACCATCGGATCCAGTATAACTATGAAGAGAATAATGGATGAGAGCCATCCTCCAACTCCACGAAATGTGAAATCGGGATGAGATCTGAACTGTTGGATTCAAAGGACGCGTGGTGTGAGATAAGCATTTCATTGACTCGCCAACTGGAAAAGTCAAGGGTAAGAGTTGTAGGAACTCGCGATGTCCAATTTCACGAGTTGATCTAGACTGTTAGATCATTGGGAGTTGTGAGTCATTGATCTGACGCTCACAAATATCGGTAAGGCAGTAGGAAAATACCTGAGGATATGGGAGCCACAACAATCTTAGTCATTCATTTGTAAAGGACACATGGCAGCCGATAAAGAAGATTCACATAATCGTGAAGTCTGAGTCTGTAATATTGATCACAACCATTGGATCGAGGAATGTTGAGGGTCGTTGATCTGGAGCAAGTTTTGGAAAATTGGGAGTCAGGAGAAGGGAGGTGAGTAGTCCTCCAACTTTGCGAAACACGAAGTCTCGATAAGATCTTGACCGTTGGACAATAGAGGGTTGTGGGCCATTGATCTAGAGTATTTCAGATATTGGGAGTTGGAAGAGTCAAGGTTGGCTCATGTTCAAAAACCCAACATGTGAAGTCGTGATTTGATCACAGTTGTCGATCAAAGGGATAGTGTGGATCGTTGATATGGCACGACGAAGTCTTGAAGGTTGAAGTGTTGAAGTCCCGAAGTGAACGAGGACCATTGATCCGAGAGGGACACACGTCATTGGATCATGGACTCCGGGTGAAATGCTCCAGGAGGAAGCGAAGTTTGAGAATTGAAATTCCCAAAGGCCAAATTCATGGAGGATATCCTGATCATAGAATCAGGGAGACAGGTGTCTACAGATCATCAACTTCGGGAGATTGTCGTACGGAAGAAACAAAGGTTTGAGGTTTGAAATTCCTAGAATGCAAAGTTTCATCAGCCGTCAGATCAATTTCGAGTGGAAGAACATGATAAGCTAGCATAGCTGCATCACCGAAAGATCGAGTCATCGATCCAAGATCCTGATCAAATGAACAACATTTACTTAGGATCTAAATATGCAAGGAGGTTACACTCAGGAAAGTTTGAGATTTGAAATTCCCGGAATGCGAAGTTCTGTCAATCGTCAGATCTGGACAATAGACAATGACCGTTAGATCAAAGAGATCTACGTTAGCAGATTACATCAACAAATCTTGCCCTGAAGGAAATGTGGCAGACCACATTAGTAAAGGGCATATGGGAAACCACGTCAGCAAGTACACATTTCCTCTGACCGTTGAGACTAAGGATCGCGCGTGGAAAAAGGAAAGAAGGAAGAGCCATTGATTGAAGAGGACAGATGTCAGCAAATCTTCCATTCTGGAAGATATCCAGTCAGCATCAACAGGGTTTGAGACTTGAAACTCCCGAAGCCCGGATCACGAAGGAAACCTCAGTCGTTGATGGAGGAAAGAGAGATCTAGTCCATGGACTCATTAGGATAGATCTAAACCGTCCGTTCAAGAGCACCATCAAGATCGTGAGATCGCCGACTGTGCTCCATTGCGGGGCCAGAACATGCTCGGGCCTTAATGTTTCGTAAGCAGGCCGCAATGGAAACCACAATTTTTGGAGAAAGCACGCGTGGAGGCTTGTGGTGAATTGTGGGGTGAAAATAAGTTTGGTCTAAACCACCTTAGGATGTGCTCACAATCACTTGGTCACATGAATCTCATAGCCCAGGATCATATCATGAAATGGAGCCAACGTTCACTAGACAGAAATTGGGAAGCGACTTTTGAATAAGCGCTTGGTCACTTCTGGTGGTCACGCGAAGGAAGGGGCCGAGAAGCCAAAGCATCCATAACTGACTAGCTGTAATTGACAGAGAAGACAAAGAGTCTTGACTTCCAGAGAAGATAAGGAATCTCATCATAACGACCATTGATGATGAACTCACAGGGAACATAACGGCCAAAGAAGATGAAGAGTTTGCATGACGATCAAGTAGATGACTCGATGTGAGAAATAAATGCAGAATAGAGAAGTGAACAGATCCAATGGGGTAGCCATGTAGTCGAGAGTATGAGAGGAAGTGAACGACCTGTAAGGAGAACTGTGATGAAGTGAAGAGGCGTGGCGTGAAGTATGCAGAAGGTGCATAGAGAGTATAAAAACGTAGAACAGAGAAGAGATGGGTGCGACTGTTGAGTGTGATTCATGCAGGTAGAAGCATGTTGTGTGTAGGAGCAGAAGCACACAGAAGAGGCGTGGTGCATAGAATGGAAAGAAGACACAGAGCACAAAGACCAGAATAAGAAAGGAACGAAAATGAATATCTGAGAGAAGAACGGAAAGTGTAGCAGATGCAAGGAGACAGACACTGATGCAGGCAGAGTAGAGCAGTGTAGAAGAACAGTGATGAGACTGGTAAGACATAGATATATGTTGTATCACTTTGATAAATTCAAGAAAGCAAAGATTTATATTTCAGGGTGGTAGGGAGGTGCTAGGGAAGACTGTGGTCCTCAGAGTTTCAAGTGGGTGCTTGAACACAGGGAGTTGTAGCTTCCATCTGATTGCAACCATAAAAACCAGGGTGGCAAGGTGGTGCAAGGGAGAACTATTTTTCTCTGTTATACAGGTCAGTTCATGTGTGACTGGAAGTTGGTGCATCCATTCAGTTGGTGCTGGAACACTTAGGGATTTGGTGCTTCCTTATAGTGGGTGCTAGAGAAACCAGGGAGTTGGTGCTTCCTTCTAGTGGGTGCTAGAGAAACCAGAGAGTTGGTGCTCTCAACAAGTTGCAACTTGCAAAACAGAGGTTGTATCCTTACAATGAGTTGGTGATCATAAGAATGATAATGTATAGAAAATAAAGATTACTTATCATATCAAGAAGAATAGGTTTTTCCCTTTATGGGTTTCCTAAGGAAATATCTGTCTCTGTATATTTCATGTGTGTGATTGATGTTGAATATTCTATTGCTTACCTCCCTACATTATTGTGATTGCCATTGAGTTATTTTTAAATATTTTAAAATAAGCATAATTGTTTAAGCACGATAACAACTTATTCACCTCCCCCTCTTAGTTTTCCAACAATTGGTATCAGAGCAAGTTCCCTTTATTGAAGGGTAGATCCTAGAGCTTAAACATGACTAGCCATGGAGGGACTTCAACCAATAAGGCCCCCCTGTTCAATGGAACTAACTTTGGATTCTGGAAAGTTAGGATGAGAACCTACATAATGGATTTAGGTGTAGATGTCTGGGATGTGGTAGAGACCAGTTATGTAAAGCCGATTTTACTAGCTTCTAAGGATGACAAGCTAGAATTCAGCTTCAACGCTAAGGCTATGAATGCTATTTTGAGTGGGCTTGCAAAAGCAAAATTTGTAAAAGTTATGCACTTAGAATCTGCCAAAGCAATGTGGGACAAAATCATTAACAATTATGAAGGTAATGAGAAGGTAAAGGATGTCAAGATTCAAACCTACAGATTACAGTTTGAACAACTAAAGATGAATGAGGACGAGACAATTAATAATTTTTTCTTAAGAGTTGAGGAGCTTATGAATGCCATGAAAGGTCTTGGTGAGAAGATTGAAGACGTATTATTAGTTTAGAAGATCTTAAGACCTCTGCTTGATAGATTCAATCCAAAATTTTCTGCAATAGAAGAATTGAATGATCCTAAGACTCTGTTTATTGATCAACTCCTAGGAACTCTAACTACTTATGAAATGAAGATTAGTAAAGATAAATATACCACTAGAGAAGCATCATTTAAAGCAGACAAGAATGAGGATTCTGAGCCTGATGAAATTGAAGCAAAATTTGTGAGAAGACTAAAGAAAGGATCAGGAAAGTGTTGGGGTCCTATAATTATAGGCCACTCGATTCTTCGACTGTTGATTTGGCGTTTCTCTCGTGATGACGAAGTCTAGCTCGGTTGATCCCTTTTCCTCCCTCCATTCTTTTCGCTCAATCCCCCATCACCCTGCTGCATCCTTCATACACGCTGTTTCCTCACTCCCTTGTCCTGTGGCCCCATTGACTACCTCTTGTCCATCACCCATCCATGAATAATCAGACTTAGGACGAACAAAAATAACAATAAAATTAGTGTAGTTAAACTAAGCTAAACTAGTTAATAATTAATTAATTAATCAATTAATTAATTAATAGTTAGGTTAGTTTAGTAACTAGGTTAGTCTTGTTAATTAATGTTAAATAAACAATATTAAAATAAAAACATACAAAACCAAACATTAAACAAAAAACATAAAAAATAAATAAATATATTAAAAGAAAAAATGTAAAACATAATAAAATATAATACAAATATAAGAAAAAACAAAATAATAAAATATATAATAAAAAATTAATAAAACAAAATATAATAAAAACAAAACAAAACATATCAAAACACTTTAACATAAAACAAATTTAAAAACAAACGAATAAAACAAAAAACAAATCATATATTAAAAAATAAAAAATTAAAAACAAAACATACCTAAATTAATCTAAGTCTACCCTACCCCCCTGCTCACGTCACACTCCACACAAAAGACTCCCGTGCACCTTTACCTCCACGCTCCCTCACGTCACCCTCCACTCACCTTTACCTCCACGCGCCCTCACGTCAC
>SNQJ01S0101349.1:76845-89294 GCA_010110895.2 Picea sitchensis
GAGAGATCCCTCTCTGAGTCTTGGAGGGCTAGATCCAAGACTCGAAGTGGTTTTGATGTTGCCTCTGTGACTGCCTTACAGCCTTGGGCAAATTACAGAGTGCTAACAGAAAGTACCAAGTCAAGTTTCCCTTCAAATGCTTTAACTGTGGAAAGATAGTTCACTTTGCATCTAAGTGTGCACATAAGTAGAAGGATGAGAACTCCGAAGGAGAAGAGAAGTACAAATCCAAGAGATTTGGTAAAAAGAAAAGTATATGTGTAAACAATGATGACTCTTCAAAAGACACAGATAGTGACTCTTCATGTGAAGATAAGGTTAATAACTTTATGCTTATGGCCAAAAAGGATTATGATAATGAAAGCACTGGAAGTAATGTCAATATTGAAGAAGTTGTGGTTGACTTGGAAGGAATATTGATCAGTGCTTTAGAAGAGATTGAAAAAATTAGACTTAAGAAGAGAAAACAAAAACAATTGTTGATACTGTTCAAGAAAGGAAGTAAAAAACCTAATGAAGACTTTGCCTTGCTAAAAGTGGAATTAGAAGAGGCAAAGAAAATCGAAGACATTCTGAAACAACAGTTATCAAAAAATAAGGCAAGATGTGAAGCTCTGGATAAAGGGATGGTGAGTTTGAGTAATGGAAAAGGAGATTCCCAGGATGTTCTACTTGTAGATGGTATGAAACATAATTTTCTCAGTATAATTCAAATGTGTGACAGAGGCTGTGAAGAGGTGTTCACGTCCAAAGATTGTAAGGTAAAAAATGTAAACTCAGGACAAGTGATGGCTAAAGGCACAAGGACAGATAATGATGTTGATATTGAATCCTCCCATGCAAGAAAAGAAGAAGTAGAAGAAGAATCATGTCATAAGCCGGAAGCAGAAGTTGTGACGGTTGAGAAGTCAAACATCCAAATCAAGTTCTTGAACAACTCCATGACCTTGGATGAGATCTTGGATATTCAAAGATCACCAAATGACAAATCCGGTCTTGGATACAACAAGGAAGAAATCAATACTCCTAAGAAGTCTAACACAGGTCCTTCATTTGTAAAAAGGGAAAGCGGGTATGAGAGTGTTTGTAATGGTTTTTTATTGTAATGAATATGGTCATAAAAGCCTTGGATTGTAGGCATCATGGAAGAAAAATGAAGTTATTGTAATAGAATATCAGAGAAGTGTGACAGGGGAAGTCATTCAGTTATGACAAGAAAAGGTTGATGTAGGAGTCCCAGTGAGAGAGGTGAGCAATATTGAGTCTACTACAGAGGACACAGATGAATTTGAAGATGAAAAGGTCCAAGAATTAGAAAGAGAAGACTCTAAGTTAGATTCAAATACTTTGTAGGACTCAAATAAGAGAATACATCCTATCAGGGGGAGTATGTATTGGTTGAATATCTAATACCTCCGACAAGTGTTGCAACAACACAGGGGGAGCATGTTTTCTTTGAAATTGATTTCAAAGGGAGAGAAAAGGTGTGTTCTGGATGCTACAATTGGATATCTAAGTAAAACAGTGCAGTGTTTCAGGGTTTCCATCAATGCCAAAGGGGGATATTGTTAGCATGTTTCCAGGCAGAGTGTGCTTGTCATTGATGGAAATAATGGTAGAGACGTTGGCATGTTTATAGGTAGAGTGTGCTTGTCACTGATGGCAATATCATAGTGTGCATCGATGGAAAAACAGTAACAACATAAGCTCAGGTGAAGAAGCAAACAATATGCAGAGATCAAAGCTCAGGAGAGATAGCGTTATGAGATACGCAGAGGAGATCCCATACATCAAGGCTCACAAAAGGATTAGAGGTCGTGGCCTTTGACACTTAGATAGTTGAGAAAGCCAAATATCAGGAGGAGCAGCAACAGTGGTCATTGGATCACCAATCCCGAATACCCGATGTCCGTTAGATCAGAGTCCAGAGACTAGAGGAAGCACATAGGAGAAGTACAGATCTAATCTGTTGGATCTGAGGGCTGAGGACCAACAATCATTGGATCGAGTATAAATACGAAGAGGATAATGGACGAGAGCCATCCTCCAATTCTGGAAAATGTGAAATTGTGAAGAGATCTGAACCGTTGGATCCATAGGACACGTGGCGAGAGATCAGCATTTCGCTGACTCGCGAAATGGAAAAGTCAAAGGTAAGAGTTGTAGAAACTCGGGATGTCCAAGTTCGTGAGTTGATCTAGACCATTAGATCATGGGGAGTTGTTAGTCGTTGATCCGATTATCACAAATATCGGGAACGCAGGAGGAAAATACCCGAGGAGCTGGGAGCTGCAACAATCCTAGCCGTTCATCTGGAAAGAACATGTGGCAACCGATAAAGAAGATTCACAAAATCATAAAATTTGAGTCCGCGATATTGATCACAGTCGTTGGATCAAGGAATGTTGAGGGTCATTGATTTGGAGCAAGTTTCGTAAAATCGGGAGTCGGGAGAAGGGAGGTGAGTAGTCCTCTAACTTCACGAAATGCGAAGTCCCGATAAGATATGGACTGTTGGATCACAGAGGGTTGTGGGCTATTGATCTAGATTATTTCAAATTTTGGGAGTTGGAAGAGTCAGGGTTGGTTCATGTTCAAACACCCAACACGCAAAGTCACGATTTGACCATAGCTATCGATCAAAGGGAGAGTGTGGACCGTTGATCTGGCATGACGAATTCCAGAAGGCCGAAGTGCCGAAGTCCTGAAGTGAACGAGGACCGTTGATCCAAGAGGAACACACATTGTTGGATCATGGACTCTGAGTGAAATGCTTTGGAAGCAAGCAAAGTTTGAGAATTGAAAGTCCCTAAGGCTGGATTCGCGGAGGAGATCCTGATCGTAGAATCAGGGAGACGGGTGTCTGCAGATCATCAAATCTTGGAGATTGTCGTATGGAAGAAATGAAGGTTTGAGGTTTGAAATTCCTGTAATGCAATTTTTTGTCAGTCGTCAGATCAATTTTGAGTGCAAGGACAGGATAAGATAGAAGAGTTGGATCACAAAAAGATCGAGCCGTCGATCCAAGATCTTGATCGAATGAACAACATTTACTTTGGATCTAAAGATAAAAGGAGGTTACACTTAGGAAATTTTGAAATTTGAAATTCCTAGAATGTGAAGTTCCGTCAACCATCAGATCTGGAGATCAGACAATGACCGTTAGATCAAGTATATCTACGTCAGTCGATTATGTCAGAAAATCTCATCCTCAAGGAAATGTGGCTGACCACATCAACAAAGGGTATATGGGAAACCACGTCAGCAAGTACACATGTCATCTAACCGTTGAGACTAAGGATTTCACGTGGAAAAAGGAAAGAAGGAAGATCCATCGATTGAAGAGGACAAATGTCAGCAGATCTTCCATTCAGGAAGATATCCAGTCAGCATCAACATGGTTTGAGACTTGAAACTCCCGGAGCCTGAATCATGAAGGAAACCTCAGTCGTTGGGAGGAAGGAGAGATATGGTTTGTGGACTGGAGAGGACAGATTGGAACCGTACGTTCAAGAGTGTCGTCAAGATCGTGAGATCGATGGTCGTGCTCCATTACAGGGCCAGAACATGCTCGGGCCTTAATTTTTCATAAGCGGGTCGCAATGGAAACCACAGTTTTTGGAGAAAGGACGCGTGGAGGCTCATGGTGAATTGCAGGGCTAAAAGAAGTTTGGTCTAAACCACCTTAGGACGTTCCCACAATCGCTTGGTCACATGAATCTCATAGCCCAAGATCATGTCGTGAAATGGAGCCAACGCTCACTAGACAGAAATCAGGAAGTGCCTTTTGAATAAGCACTTGGTCACCATTGGTGGTCATGCGAAGGAAGGGGATAAGAAGCCAAAGAAACCATAATTGACTAGTTGTAACTGACAGAAAAGATGAAGAGTCTCGACTGCCAGAGAATCTAAGGAATCTCATCATAACGACCACTGATGATGAACTCACAGGGAACATAACGACCAGAGAAGATGAAGAGTTTGCATGCTGATGAGGTAGATGATTCGACGTGAGAAATAAATGCAGAACAAAGAAGTGTATGGATCCAGTGGGGTAGCCATGCAGTCGAGAGTATGAGAGGAAGTGAACGACCTGTAGGGATAACTATGATGCAGTGAAGAGGTGTGGCATGAAGTATGTATAATGTGCACAAAGAGTATAAAAACACTCAGGTGAAGAAGCAAACGGTATGCAGAGATCAAAGCTCAGGAGAGATAGCGTTCTGAGATGCGCAGAAAATATCCCATACATCAAGGCTCGTATAAGGATCAAAGGTCGTGGCCTTTGATACTTAGATATTTGAGAAAGCCAAATCTCAGGAGGAGGAGGAGTGACAGTGGTCGTTGGATCAGCAATCATGAATACCCGATGTTCGTTAGATCAAAGTCCAGTGACCAGAGGAAGCGTAAAGGAGAAGTAAATATCTTATTCGTTGGATCTAAGCGCTAAGGACCAACATCCGTCGGATCCAGTATAACTTCGAAGAGGATAATGGACGAGAGCCTTCCTCCAACTCTGCGAAATGCAAAATCATGATGAGATATAAACCGTTAGATCTAGAGGAAGCATGGTGAGAGATCAGCATTTTGTTGACTCGCCAACTAGAAAAGTCAATGGTAAGAGTTGTAGGAACTCGCGATGTCCGATTTCATGAGTTGATCTAGATCATGGGGAGTTGTGAGTCATTGATCTGATGCTCACAAATATCAGGAAGGAAGGAGGCAAATACCCGAGGATCTAGGAGCCGTAGTAATCCTAGTCATTCATCTGGAAAGGACACATGGCAGTCGATAAAGCAGATTCACAGAATTGTGAAGTCTAAGTCTGCGATATTGATCATAGTCGTTGGATCAAGGAATGTTGAGGGTTGTTGGTCTGGAGAAAGTTTTGGAAAATATGGAGTCGGGAGAAGGGACGTGAGAAGTCCTCCAACTTCGCGAAATGCAAAGTCTCGATAAGATCTGGACCGTTGGATCATAGAGGGCTGTGGGTCGTTGATATAGACTATTTCAGATATTGGGAGTTGGAAGAGTCATGTTTGGCTCATGTTCAAACACCCGACACACGAAGTCACGATTTGATCACAATCATTGATCAAAGGGAGAGCGTGGACCATTGATCTGGCATGAGGAAGTCCCAAAGGTTGAAGTGTCAATGTCCCGAAGTGAACGAGGACCATTGAGCCAAGAGGGACACGTGTCGTTGGATCATAGACTCTGGTTGAAATTCTTCGGGAGCAAGCGAAGTTTGAGAATTGAAAGTCCCGAAGGCCAGATTCGTGGAGGAGATCCTGATCGTATAATCAGGGAGACCGGTGTCTGCAGATCATCAACTTCGGGAGATTTTCGTATGGAAGAAATGAAGGTTTGAGGTTTTAAATTCCTGAAATGCGAAGTTTTGTCAACCATCAGATCAATTTCAAGTGGAAGGACATGATAAGCTAGTAGAGCTACATCACAGAAAGATCGGGCCGTCGATCCAAGATCTTGATTGAACGGACAACATTTACTTCAGATCTAAAGATGCAAGGAGGTTACACTCATGAAAGTTTGATATTTGAAATTCCCAGAATGCGAAGTTCTCTCAACCGTCGAATCTGGAGATCAGACAATGACAGTTAGATCAGGGACATCTACATCAACAAATTATGTTAGCAAATATGATCCTCAAGGAAATGTGGCAGACCACGTCAGCAAAGGGCATATGGGAAACCACGTCAGCAAGTACACATGTCATCTAACCATTGAGACTAAGGATCGTGCGTGGACAAAGGAAAGAAGGAAGATTCATCGATTGAAGAGGACAGATGCCATCAGATCTTCCATTCCGAAATATATCCAGTCAACATCAACAGGGTTTGAGACTTGAAACTCCCAGAGCCCGGATCACGAAGGAAACCTTAGTCGTTGATGGAGTAATGAGAGATCTGGTCCATGGAATTGAGAGGACAGATCTGAATTGTCCGTTCATGAGCATCGTCAAGATCATGAGATCGACATTCGTGCTTCATTGGCGGGCTAGAACATGCTCGGACATTAATTTTTCGTAAGCTGACCACAATGGAAACCACAATTTTTGGAGAAAGGACTCGTGGAGGCTCATGGTGAATTGTGGGGCGAAAAGAATTTTGGTCTAAACCACCTTAGGATACGCCTGCAATAACTTGGTCACATGAATCTCATATCCCAATATCATATCGTGAAATGGAGCCAATGCTTACTAGACAGAAATTGGGAAGCACCTTTTGAATAAGCGCTTGGTCATCGCTAGTGGTCACACGAAGTAAGGGGATTAGAATCCAAAGCATCCATAATTGAATGGTTGTATCTGACAGAGAAGATGAAGAGTCTCAACTGCGAGAGAAGCTAAGGAATTTCATCATAACGACCATTGATGATGAACTCACAGTGAACATAACGACCAGAGAAGATGAAGAGTTTGCATGACGATCAAGTAGATGACTCGATGTGAGATATAAATGCAGAATAGAGAAGTGAACAGATCTAATGGGGTAGCCATGCAATCGAGAGTATGAGAGGAAGTGAACGACTTGTAGGGATAACTGTGATGCAGTGAAGAGGCGTGGCATGAAGTATGTAGAAGGTGCACAAATAGTCTAAAAACGAAGAACAAAGAAGAGATGGGTGCGGTTGTTGAGTGTGATTCATGCGGGTAGAAGCATGTTGTGTGTAGGAGCTGAAGTGCACAGAATAGGCGTGGTGCATAGAATGGAAATAAGAACAGAGCATAAAGCACATAATAAGAAAGGAACATAAATGCATATATGAGAGAAGAACAGAAAGTGCAGCAGATGCAAGGAGACAAACACTGATGTAGGCAGAGTAGAGCAGTGTAGCAGAACAATGATGAGACTGGTAAGCCATAGATAAATGTTGTATCACTGTGATAAATTCAAGAAAGAAAATATTTGTATTTCAGAGTGGTAGGGAGGTGCTAGGGAGGACTCTGGTCCTTATAGTTTCAAGTGGGTTCTTGAACACAGGGAGTTGTAGCTTCCATCTTGTTGCATCTAGAAAAACCAGGGTGGCAGGGTGGTGCAAGGGAGAACTATTGTTCTTTGTTATACAGGTTGGTGCCCGTGTGACTGGAAGTTGGTGCTTCCATGTAGTTGGTGCTGGAACACTTAGGGAGTTGGGGCTTCCTTCTAGTAGGTGCTTCCTTCTAGTAGGTGCTTCCTTCTAGTCGGTGCTAGAAGGAAAATAAAGATTACTTATCATATCAAGAAGAAGAGGTTTTTCCCTTTATGGGTTTCCTTAGGAAATATGTGTCTTTGTATATTTCATGTTTTTGATTGATGTTGAATATTATATTTCTTACCTCCCTACATTATTGTGATTTCCATTGAGTTATTTGTAAAGAGTTTAAAATAAACATAATTGTTTAACCATGGTAACAACTTATTCACACCCCCCTCTTAGTTGTCCAAAAATTGTTATCAAAACAAGTTCCCTTTATTTAAGGGTAGATCCTAGAGCTTAAACATGACTAGCCATGGAGGAACTTCAACCAATAAGTCCCCCCTATTCAATGGAACTAACTTTGGATTCTGGAAAGTTAGGATGAGAACCTACATAATGGCTTTAGGTGCAGATGTATGGGATGTGGTAGAGACTGGTTATCTAAAGCCGGTTGTACTAGATTCTAAGGATGGAAAGATAGAATTCATCTTCAACTCTAAGGCTATGAATGTTATTCTGAGTGGGCTTGTAGAAGCAGAATTTGTAAAATTTATGCACTTAGAATCTGCCAAAGCAATGTGGGACAAACTCATTAGCAATTATGAAGGTAACGAGAAGGTAAAGGATGTCAAGCTTCAAACCTACAAATTATAGTTTGAAAAACTAAAGATGAATGAGGATGAGACAATTAATAATTTTTTCTTAATATTTGAGGAGCTTGTGAATGCCATGAAAGGTCTTGGTGAGAAGATTGAAGATGTATTATCAGTTCAGAAGATCTTAATATCTCTGCCTGATAGACTCAATGCAAAAGTTTCTGCAATAGAAGAACTGAATGATCTTAAGACTCTGTCTATTGACCAACTCCTAGGAACTCTAACTGCTTATGAAAGGAGGATTAGTAAAGATAAATCTACCACTAGAGAACCATCATTTAAGGTAGACAAGAATGAGGATTCTGAGCCTGATGAAATTGAAGAATTTTTTTTTAGAAGACTAAAGAAAGGATTAGGAAAGTACCAAGGAAAGTTACCCTTCAAATGATTTAACTATGGAAAGATAGGTCACTTTGCATCTAAGTGTCCACACAAGCAGGAGGACCAGAAATCTGAAGGAGAAGAGAAGTACAAATCCAAGAGATTTGGTAAAAAAAAAAGTTTATGTGTAAACAATGATAACTCTTCAGAAGACACATATAGTGACTCTTCATGTGAAGATAAGGTTTGATAAATTTGTGCTTATGGCCAAAGAGTATTATGATAATGAAAGCACAGGAAGTAATGTCAATATTGAAGAAGTTGTGTTTGAATTGGAAGGAGAGTTGATCAATGCTTTAGAAGATATTGATAGACTCGGACTTAAGAAGAGAAAACAAAAAAAATTGTTGATACAGTTCAAGAAAGGAAGTAAAAAACTTGATGAAGACTTTGCCTTGCTAAAAGTGGAATTAGAAGAGGCAAAGAAAATTGAAGACATTTTGAAACAACAATTATCATAAAAGAAGGCAAGATGTGAAGCTCTGGAAGAAGAAGTAGTGAAAACTAGGAAAGAGTTGGAGACGTTTCAAGCCGTGTATCATCAGAATCTCTCAAGTATCAAATCCTTGGAAGGATTAGCCATCATTCTGAATCACCAAAGGAATCCAAAGTTGAAAACTGGTTTGGGCTATGAAGAGGGATCAAGTAGAGGTCAACCAAGCAACAAAGAACCCATCAAGTTTGTCAAATCTACAACCAATGACAACATCAAACCTGCAGAAACAAAGGAAGATAATCAACCATCAAGGAGGATTAAAGAAAAAGGTGCCAGAACTAAATCTATAGAATAGAGAAATAATGCACCCTCTGCTCAAGGAAATCATCAACATTGAAGAAATCGACCTGCTCAAAGAAGACAACCATTTTCTAGGTACAAAGACTTTTTCTATGGATATTGTTTCTACTCAGGACCAGTGGTGGCTAAAGGCATAAGGACAGATAATGATGTTGATATTGAATCCTCCCATGCAAGAAAAGAAGAAGTAGAAGAAGAATCATGTCATAAGTTGGAAGCAGAAGTTGTGAAGGTTGAGAAATCAAACACCCAAATCAATTTCTTGAATAGCTCCATGACCCTGGATGAGATCTTGGATAGTCAGAGATCACCAAATGACAAATCCGGTCTTGGATACAACAAGGAAGAAATCAATACTCCTAATAAGTATAACACATGTCCTTCATTTTTGAAAAGGGAAAGAAGGTATGAGAGTGTTTGTAATGGTTTTTTCTTGTGATGAATATAGTCATAAAAGCATTGGATTGTAGGCATCATGGAAGAAAAATGAAGTTATTGTAATAGAATATTAGAGAAGTGTGACAGGGGGATTCATTCAGTTATGACATGAAAAGGTTGATGTAGGAGTCCCAGTGAGAGAGGTGAGCAATATTGAGTCTGCTACAGAGGACACAACTGAAGCTGAAGATGAACAGGTCCAAGAATGAGAAGGAGAAGACTGTGAGTTAGATACAAATACTCTGCAGGACTCAAATAAGAGAATCCATCCTATCAGGGGGAGTATGTATTGGTTGAATATCTGATACCTCTAACAAGTACTGCAATAGATAAGGGGGAACATGTTTTCTTTGACATTGATGTGAAAGGGGGAGAAATGGTGTGTTTTGGATGCTACAATTGGAGATCTAAGTAGAACAGTGCATCCTTTTAGGGTTACCATCAATGCCAAAGGGGGATATTGTTGGCATGTTTCTAGGTAGAGTGTCCTTGTCATTGATGGAAATAACAATAGTGACGTTGACATGTTTACAGGCAGAGTGTGCTTGTCATTGATGGAAAGATCAAAGTGTGCATCGATGGAAAAGTAGTAACAACATAAGTTCAGGTAAAGAAGAAAATAGTATGCAGAGATCAAAGCTCGGGAGAGATAGCATTCTGAGATGCGCAGATGAGATCCCATACATTAAGGCTCGTAGAAGGATAAGAGGTCGTGGCCTTTGACACTTGGATATTTGAGAAATCCAAAGATCAGGAGAAGGAGCGATAGTGGTCGTTGGATCACCAATCTCAAATACCCGATTTCCGTTCAATCAGAGTCCAGTGACCAGAGGAAGCGCATAGGAGAAGTATAGATCTTATCCATTGGATCTGAGCACCGAGGACCAAGAGTCATCGGATCAAGTATAACTATGAAGATGATAATGGATGAGAGCCATCCTCCAACTCCGCAAAATGCAAAATCATGATGAGATCTGAACCGTTAGATCCAGAGGACGCGTGGCGAGAGATCAACATTTTGTTGACTCACGAAATTGAAAAATCAAAGGTAAGAGTTGTAGGAACTCGTGATGTCCGAGTTCGTGAGTTTATCTAGACCCTTAGATCATGGGGAGTTGTGAGTCATGGATATGATGCTCACAAATATCGGGAAGCTAGGAGGAAAATACCCGAGGAGCTGGGAGCTGCAACAATCCTAGCCATTCACTTGGAAAGGACACGTGGAAATCGATAAAGAAGATTCACATAATCACAAAGTCTGAGTCCGCGATATTGATCATAGCCATTGGATCAATGAATGTTTAGGGTCGTTTATCTAAAGCAATTTTCAGAAAACCGAGAGTCAGGAGAAGGGAGGTGAGTATTCCTCCAACTTCATGAAACACAAAGTGTCGATAAGATCTAGACCGTTGGATCACAGAGGGATGTGGGATGTTGATATAGAGTATTTCGGATATTGGGTGTTGAAAGATTTAGTGTTGGCTCACATTCAAACATCCGACACGCGAAGTTGCGATTTGATCATAGACGTCGATCAAAGGGAGAGCGTGGACCGTTGATCTGGCATGACAAAGTCTCAAAGGTCGAAGTGTTGAAGTCCTGAAGTGAATGAGGACCATTGATCTGAGAGGGACACGCGTCATTGGATCATGGAATCCGGATGAAATTATCTGGGAGCAAGCGACGTTTGAGAATTGAAAGTCCCGAAGGTCGGATTCGCGGAGGAGACCTTGGTCGTAGAATCAGGGAGACAGGTGTCTACAGATCATCAACTCCGGGAGATTGTCATATGGAGGAAACAAAGGTTTGAGGTTTGAAATTCCCAGAATGCGAAGTTTTTTCAATCATCGGATCAATTTCGAGTGGAAGGACAACATAAGCTAGCAAAGCTGGATCGCAGAAAGATCGAGCCATCGATCCAAGATCCTGATCGAACGAACAACATTTACTTCGGATCTAAAGATGCGAGGAGGTTACACTCAGGAAAGTTTAAGATTTGAAATTCCTTGAATGTGAATTTTCATCAACCGTCGGATCTGGAGATCAGACAATGACCGTTAGATCAGGTAGATCTACGTCAGCACATTACGTCAACAAATCTCATCCTCAAGGAAATGTGGCAACCCACATCAACAAAGGGCATATGGGAAACCACGTCAACAAGTAAACATGTCATATGACCATTGAGACTAATGATTGTGCGTGGAAAAAGGAAAGAAGGTAGATCTGTCGATTGAAGAGTACAAATGTAAGTGGAACTTCCATTCTGGAAGATATCCAATCAACATCAACAAGGTTTGAGACTTGAAACTCCCGGAGATTAAATCACAAAGAAAACCTTAGTCGTTGATGGAGGAAGGAGAGATATGGTCAGTGGACTCGAGAGGATAGATCTAAACCGTTCGTTCAAGATCACCATCAAGATCGTGAGATCGACGGTCCTGCTCCATTGCGAGGCTAGAACATGCTTGAGCCTTAATTTTTTGTAAGCGGGCCGCAATGGAAACCACGATTTTTGGAGAAAGGACACGTGGAGGCTCATGGTGAATTATAGGGAGAAAATAAGTTTGGTCTAAACCACATTAGGACATGCCCGCAATCGCTTGGTCACATGAAGCTCATAGCCCAATATCATATCGTTAAATGGATCCAGCGCTCACTAGACAAAAATCGGCAAGCGCCTTTTGAATAAGCACTTGGTCACCATCGGTGGTCATGTGAAGGAAGGGGTTGAGAATCCAAAGAAGCCATAATTGACTGGCTATAACTGACAGAGAAGACGAAGAGTCTCAACTACCAAATAAGCTAAGGAATCTCAGCATAACAACCACTGATGATGAACTAAGAGGGAACATAATTTGGTGCTTCCATTCAGTTGGTGTTGGAACACTTAAGGAGTTGATGCTTCCTTCTAGTGGGTGCTAGAGAAACCAAGGAGTTGGTGCTTCCTTCTAGTGGGTGCTAGAGAAACCAGAGAG
>SNQJ01S0101351.1:9445-30740 GCA_010110895.2 Picea sitchensis
CCGAATATCTGAAGCGAATCCCAATCGTCTGATCATTCAAAGCATATCTGAGTCGTCATATCACCCGAAGTAAATCTCAAGCATTGGATCGCCAAGGTAATTTTGAGTCGTCAGATACTATCTATACAGGAGAAGGAAAGGGTTGAGATTTGAGAATTTTGAAGTCTGAACTTCCGGAAATCCGAAGTAAATCTAAACCGTCTGATTAGGTGAAGTGAAGTTGAGTCATCAGATCGTATGAAGTCAATATCAAGCATTGGATCACCCGAAGTGGATTTGAGCCGTCAGATCCAAGGGAGACGTGGTGAAAATCTGAGAACTCTGGATAAATATCCGAAGTAATTCGTAGTCGTCCAATCTAAGGGAGACATGGAGAAAATATTTGGACTCTGGGTAAAGACCCGAAGTAATCCTCGATCATCAGATCAAGAGGACATGCTTCATTGGATTATAGCCTCCGGATAAAATCCATTGGGAAAAAGGGTGAAGTTTGAGATTTGAGATCTCAAAAGTCCAAAACCTGAAGGAGATCTTGATCGTTGATCGAGAAGAGGGCCACAAGACCATTGATCCAGTTTAAAGGTCAAGCACCCGAATTAAAGGCAGGGTCGTTGATTAGGAGGATAGGTGTCCGCAGATCATCAACTTGGAATATTGAAGTACAGAAGAGAGCAGGGTTTTGAGAGTTGAAACTCATGAAACCTCACGAAGGAGATCTCGTCTGTTGATTTTGCAAGAGGTCAGATCTGATCCGTAGGTCTGAGAGGGGCATATTTGAACCACCAGTTTTTGAAGTACCATCAATATCAGGAGATCGATGGTCTCATAGTATTGAGGGGATAGGAGTTGCATGAATGTTAAAAAGTTGAGGGCGGGCTACAATTCAAACCGTGGATTTGAAAAGACGACACGTGGAGGATCGAGGAGAATTGCGGGTCGAAAATAAGTTTGACTTAAACCACCTTTGGTTGTGTCTTCAATCATGTGGTCCTGTAAGGTCATCTCCCAAGGTCACATCAAGAGGGGGCTTATCCAAAAAAGGAGCTAACACCCAATACTCTGAGATTTCACAGGGGAGTGAAATGAAAGGTCGTGGGTGTCCTTAAACCTAATCCAAGAAGCTGAAAGGTTATGTGTGTAATTACAGGATGAGACCATCAAGGTCTCATAGAGTTGTTTGGCTTCAGAATCGGAGATCCTTGACCAGGAGGTCGGACTTGTTCCCCGAATTTTCAAATTAGAAACCATGAATGGAGATTTTGTCCTTAAAGAAAGCGAAAAAATGTATGCCCCTTCGTGGGGGTGTTACACCCTAAAAGAGACATTGATTTCTCCATAAATTTGATGCCTGGAGCAGCTCCAGTATCCAAGACTCCCTACAACATGAGTACACCAGAATTGAACGAGTTGCAAATGCAACTTGAAGAGATTATGAAGAAGTGGTATATATGCCCAAGTGTGTCACCTTGGGGTGCCCTAGTTTTATTTGTAAAGAAGAAGGATGGGATATTGATACTTTGCATTGACTTTAGGCAATTGAACAAGGTAATTGTGAAGAATAAGTATCATTTTCCAAGGATCGATGACCTCTTTGATCAGTTGAAAGATGCAAAAATATTCTCCAAGATTGATCTCAGATCAGGTTATCATCAGGTAAGAATTAAAGAAGAAGACATCAGCAAGACTGCTTTCATAACAAGGTATGGTCATTATGAGTTGATAGTGGTGTCATTTGGATTATCAAATGAACCAGTTATCTTCATGTGTTTAATGAATGGTATTTTCATAAAATAATTAGATAAGTTTGTCATTGTATTTTTAGATGACATTCTTATATATTCTAAATCAGACGAATATCATGAACAACACTTGAGGATGGTGTTACAAGTATTAAGTGAGCATCAGTTGTATGCCAAGTTGAGCAAGTCCTCATTTTATCAGAAGCAAATTCAGTATTTACGGCATATCATTTCAGAGGAAGGGATAGAAGTGGATCCTGAGAAGATAGAATCCATTAGAGGATGGTCAGCGCCAAATAATGTGACAGAGGTCAGATCATTCATGGGCCTTGCAGGATACTATAGGATATTTATTGAAGGATTCTCAAATATTGCACACCCAATCACTTCCTTGCAAAAGAAGGGTATGAAGTTTCAGTGGACATTGGATTGTGAAAAGAGTTTCAAACACTTGAATCAATTATTAACCAGTGCTCNCTTGAGGATGGTGTTACAAGTATTAAGTGAGCATCAGTTGTATGCCAAGTTGAGCAAGTCCTCATTTTATCAGAAGCAAATTCAGTATTTAGGGCATATCATTTCAGAGGAAGGGATAGAAGTGGATCCTGAGAAGATAGAATCCATTAGAGGATGGTCAGCGCCAAATAATGTGACAGAGGTCAGATCATTCATGGGCCTTGAAGGATACTATAGGATATTTATTGAAGGATTCTCAAATATTGCACACCCAATCACTTCCTTGCAAAAGAAGGGTATGAAGTTTCAGTGGACATTGGATTGTGAAAAGAGTTTCAAACACTTGAATCAATTATTAACCAGTGCTCCAATTTTAAGGATTGCAGATCCAAATGAAGACTTCATTGTATGCACAGATGCATGTAAAGAAGGACTTGTTGGAGTCCTCAGTCAAAATGGGTTTGTTGTATGTTATGAATCCAGGAAGTTGAAGGAGCATGAAAGGCACTATGCTACTCATGATTTGGATTTAGAAGCCATAGTGCATGCCTTGAGGAAGTGGAGGCACTACCTTATGGGGAAAAGTTTTGAGTTGAGGACAGACCATAATGGTCTAAAATATTTATTTGATCAGCCAACTCTAAATGCCAAGAAAAGAAGGTGGTTAGAATTTCTCAATGAATATGACTTTGATATAAAGCATATCAAAGGGAAAGAGAACAAGGTGGTTGATGCACTCAGCAGAAGAGTGCATGAATTGCATGCTATAGACATTAGCATGTACCAATCATATTTGAAAGACAGAATCTTGGAGGCTGCAAAATCAGATTTGCAATACAAGGAACTAGTAACAAAATTGCCGCAAGCTATTTTGCAGCAGAAAATTGAAGACTATAAGCTAAAAAATGATGAAATTATCATGTACATGGGAAGAATATATGTATCGAATTCCCAGGAATTGAAAAATATGATATTGAGATAAATGCATAATGTACCTTATGCTAGGCACCTAGGTTATCAGAAAACTATTGCAGATGTCAAGAGACAATATTATTGTCTAGGAATGAAGAAAGAAGTTGTTGATTTTATTGTCAAATGTTTGGAGTGTCAAAAGGTAAAGGCTGAGCATAGACACCCATCTTGTTTTTTGCGGACATTACCCATTCCTGAGTGGAAATGGGAAGTTGTAATAATGGATTTCATCACCAAACTGCCAAGAAAAAGCAAGCAGCATGATTCTATCATGGTAGTAGTGGATAAGCTTACTAAAGCTACCCATTTTATTCCAATAAAGCTCACTCACAAGACAAACAACATTGTTGTTGTTTATATGAGACAAATTGCTTGATTACATGATATACCCAAGACAATTATGTCTGACAGAGATCCAAAATTTACATCAAAATTTTGGAAAGGATTATTTAAGGGATTTGAAAAAATTTTGAATTTTAGTATAGCTTATCATCCAGAATCAGATGGACAAACAGAGAGGGTGAATCAAGTGATTGAGAATATTTTGAGGATGTATGTGATGGATAAACCATCAAAATGGGAAGACTACCTACACTTAGTAGAATTTTCTTATAACAATGGGTACCAAGAATCTCTAAAGATGAGCCCATTTGAGGAACTTTATGGCAGAAGGTGCAACACACCAGTAAGATGGGACAACCCAACAGATAGAGCAGTGGTTGGGCTAGAATTCAAAGGGAAATGGAAGAGAAAATGTTGAAAATAAAACAGAATTTAAAGGATTCCCAACACAGGAAGAAAAGCTATTCTGATAAGGGAAGAACTCACAGGGAATTTAAAGTGGATGACCATGTATTCTTGAAAGTGAAGGCCAACAGAAGTTCCCTAAAGTTGGGAAATTGTTCAAAGTTGACAGCTCGCTATTGTGGGCCGTTTGAAATCCTAGAGAGCATTGGGCCTATAGCATACATGCTTGCCTTGGATACATCAATGACCATTCATAATGTATTTCATGTATCATTTCTTAAGAAATATATACTTGATGTTAATCATGTTATTGATTGGAATGTGATTCAGGTGGAGCAAGAAGACGCTTTCCAAGTACATCCGGTATGCATTTTGGACCGAAAAATCAAACAACTCTGGAATCGATCCATAGAGCTTGTAAAGGTCCAATGGACCTAGTACGATCCTGAGGATACAACTTGGGAGCATGAAGATGTTATGCGGGTAGAATACATGCACCTTTTTGAGGATTTTTGAAATTTTGGTTGTATATGTGTATATATTGCACTAAGGATAGTGCATAAATAAGGGGAGGGAAAACGTAATACCCCTAGTCCGAACCCAAACTGTAAATGTAAATGAAAATGTACTTAAGTTGGTGAGTTGTTTGAGATCATTTTTCATGCACCTTCCATGGTATAGTGCGTAGATGTATTGCGCACTAAAATGATGAAGGGTTCACATTCCAGGATATCGCACACAACAAACTTAAGTGCACACAATTTTGAGGCCAAAGAGCCTTTTGTGTATATGTTATGTTTTATAGGTTGGTGAGCAAGTTATTATAAGCTAGGGGCTTATGTGTTGAATTAGGTCAGAGAGCCTAGATGTTAAAGGTCAGTGAGGCTATTTTTGTATATGTCTTATCATTAATATAATACAACATTGCATGTAGACCGACCACGATAAAAGAGTATGGGGGACTAAACTCCACTAGTTGGGGAAAGGGGGCATAAAAGTTAAGGATAAGGGGCTAAGCTAGGGAGCTTAAGCCAAAAAGGAATATTATATTAATATTCCTTAAAGTATAAAGTATGGATAGTTATTTTATCCTAAATTTCTAAGGATGGGGACAAGTGGGCCAAAGTAGTCCTCAACATGACAAGTGTCAAGTTGGGAACATGCATACATATACTTTGGACTTAGTTTATTTTTTGGGGATTCCATCATCATTCACTCAGTCATTAAGTTGTCTTTGGTACCTTCATGTACCTGTAACTGTACCCGTACCTATACATGTGTCCATACATGTACTTGTACCTGTACATGTATTTATACCTAGTTAGCTTAGGACCTGGACTGAAGAGGTGGGTTGTCAAGCCCATGAGCAATTCTCTCGAGGTGAGAGAATTGTTGGGAATTGATTTCTCGAAGGTGCCAAACTACAGCTACAGGGTTTTGAGACTTCCTGTCCGGCCTTTTCTTAAAGCCCCGGAAAGGAATTGGGGCAGCCAAAGGACTGTTGAGCAGAGAAGGGGCACACTTCCTAGGGTGGTACAGGAATGTGGGGAATGAGGGACGGTAGGCTGTTAGTTCGAGTTGGAATCTATGACATAGTTTTTCCTATTGTGTGAGATACATCAGTCTGGTTAGGAATCCCTTTACCCAGGTGAAGTTTAGTCCCAGCTCGGGGGTGACCCACTACTGAGAGTGATGAACAGTGTGCTCTAAGGATGGGAGGTTTTTGCAAGGTTTTCACGCAGTTGGTGACATTTTTACAGGATAAGTGTCCATTTTGTGTTAAATTACATGTTACATTATTATGTATGTGTTTATTTTTATGGGTTATTCCTATGTGTGTTGCATGTGTATTTTTATTATTATTGTGTATGAATTTGTGCATTTGCAGAATGTATTTTTCTATTTTCAGTTTTATATATAAATTTCCGCAAGAGTTTCTCTATGTATATATTTTATTGGTATACAGTTCAAAAAATTTATGTGGCATAGCCCAGTTGGATGTTGGGGTTGTTACAGTTAAGTAACTTATTAATCTAAAGTTACTTTATTTCCTAAATGTCACTTTAAATACATAACATATCCTAACTAAGTGACATTAAATAACCATTTTTTACTCCCTTTTTCTTCACCAACGAGCCACGGAAGTCATTTCCACTGTCAAACAAGGGCATCCAAAAATGGGGACATGAAAATTTCCTAATAGTAAATACTCTTCCCAAGATTTGTTGTAGATTATTATATCATCAAAAAATACTAACACGGATTTTCTGAGGAAGGGTTTTAAAATAGAATTCATCCAGATTTGAAATGTGGAAGGTGCATCATTAGAGCCAAAAGGCATCACCAAAAAATCACAATGACCTTCATGTGTTGTAAGGATCGTTTTGGAGATGTATTTTTGCCTCATTTTGATTTGATGATATCCAAAATAGAGATCCAACTTAGTAAAAAAATTGCTAACTACGGTTCATCTAATAATTCATCAATGACAATAATAGGAAACTTATTGTTAATGGTCATCTTGTTGAGCTCTCTATAATCTAGACGCATACACCATGAACATCAATTTTTCTTAACCATCACCACTAGTGAAGAGAAACAAATTTGTCTAGGTTGAATGATGCCAACCTCTAACCTTTCTTGAGTCGTAGACTCAATCTCACTCTTCTATGCATGTGGCTACATGTAAGGTATGATGTTAGGTGGTATGCTTCCCAGTTGAAAATGAATAGCATGGTGATGATATCGAGTAGGTGTAATACCTTTAGGAATCTCTTTGAATACATTGGATTGATTGTCGATAACTTTTTGGAGATCCATGAGAACAAAGGGTATAGATGTTTGAACATATAATTATCCCAATTGTGCAATTACACCATGGTGTTCCTTTGTTAGCAATTTTTTCATGTTTTTAGAGATTATCAATTTAGGGGATTTCCCTTGGATACCTCTAAGTTCAATTTCATTTCCTTCTAAGGAAAATCCCATAAAAAGTTCTTGAAAATTAAGAGTCGGCGTTTCCAATGATTGTAACCATTGGACCCCTAATACAACATCAGCACCACCCATTTGGATTGTAATAATTGGAATATCTAATAAGAATTCTCCATATTGAGATTAAAAAATTTATGGTACCTCCATCTACAATCATTACTTAAAAATATGGAGCTTGATATAATATAAATCAATTGAGAAGTTCAGCTAATTTGCAATTAATGAAGTTATGGGTACTACCAAAATCAATCAATGCTTTAACCTTTTTCTTTTTGATATATCCTTCTATATTGAGTTTGAGGAGTGTTGATGCCAACCAATGCATGATAAGATATGGTTGGAGTATCCTATTTTAGTATAATATCTTGTGATAGTTCTAGTTCTTGATATTCTTCCTCTTCACAATTTATGTAGAATAATTTCCTCTCGCTGCACTTATGCCCCTTATAGTACTTATTGTCAGAATTGAAACATAGCCCCTTTTCTCTTATTTCTCTTGTTTCATGCATTTGTTGAAGTGTCAACCTTGTAGGTTCACTGAGGTTAGGAGATAGAAAAATGTGCTCTCCATAATTGTTGGTAGACACCATTCTCGTAGCCATATTTTCACTTTCAACTTTTTGTGGTCATTGCAACAATTATGGGTAAGCCCTTCTGCCTCTACTGACTCTTCCCGGTGATATGAAGAGTGATAAACTAAACTAGGCGGATATGTGCAGTCATCTTCGGAGCCTTCTTCTCCTTACAATAAATCTTGATATGAGATACTTTGTATCCCACAAAAGTACCCTTCTTGTCAGAAGGTTTTGACTTCGTCCTTTTCTCCTTCATTACATGGATGTGTATGGTCATGTACACAGCTCTATGTTTGGATAGTTTTTTCCATGTATCATCTAGAGACCATCTAATATCTTTCCTCCTGCAACCATCATTATATATCCCTCTCATAGCTATCACATGTTACATGCCTGGAACAAGAGAAACAACAAGGGAAAACAACAGACAAGAATAATACTCTTATAATAAGAACAATAATAAAAAAAAAAAGAATGGGAGAAATCATCACAGTATATCTTTATCAAAGATATCACTTGTGACCTGCCTAAAACAAGATCCAAAACAAAAATACAATAACAAGAAATAATAACAACATTATTCCAATGTTGTGACCAATCATTCCTCCATGGTAACCTACCCGGAACAAGAAGAAAGAACAACAACATCCCCACGGTACCCTCCATGGAATTTACAAGATAACCTACCTGGAACTAGGTCAAAAACCAATAACATATCCTAGAGGAGATCAATTTATCTTGTAAACAAGTGCATCATTAATACTGAACAATGAGATTTTACTCAATGATCATAATACCAACATTATTCAAGTGTTACTAAACATTTGATAGCAATAGCAGTAATAGAACTCTAAATATTGTTATTATAGTTACAACACTTACTTAGGTTGCAGCAGTATAAAATATCAAACCTGATATGAAAAACTGGAGTCTATTTGTTATTTTCCCATTTGAGATGTTATGTATTGTAGGAGACATCGTCACTACTCCCTCCAACTCTTGGGATTCCTCTGTGTGCACTAGATGTAAGATCCCTTTGGATCTATTATCACTTTTGTCAAGTGTGTATCTCTTGCAAACACCCTCATCTTATATACAAGTGCACCATCCATATTTGTCTTCTAATATGAGACATTACTTCAACAACAAGAAAAATTTAGAGATCCGAATCAAAAAGTTCAATGTCCAGGAAAATGTCAACAAGCCTAGAACCCTAAAAATTCATTTTTTGACAGAAATTCAATCTGCGAGATGTAGCAGTTCACTAGGGAAAGGCGATTTCATCTATGATGGAAGTTTTCCCAATAAATTTATAATAATTTCTCAACAATCTTGACAATTTTAGGTCTATGTAATGGCAAACTGCAGCAGAAAATCGCACGATCTTCCTTCCATTGGTTAGACTATTCTGAAGGAAACATGCTCTGATTCCATGTTGGATTTTCCTTAGTTTCGTTAATATTATATTTACCATAGAATTTTTATATTCTTTTAAAATTTAGTAATCATATACTGAAATATATAAGAAGCAGATAAACAGGCACAAGAATACAAAAAGATTTATCCTGGGAAAACCCCAAACTGGGGGAAAAAACCCAGCCAACTTTTCTTAGAGAGGATATTCCAATACAACCATGAACGGCCTCTAATCATAAGATAAAAACAAAAATGAAGAGCCAAATACTTATCTCTTATTCTTTTCAAACCCTAGCGAGGGTAGACAACCGAGTCACCATAGAACTGACACAAGATAGGTGCATTACTAGCACACCATAAAACTATCACAACTAGTAACTGCAACTGCAGTTGCTACGGCAACTGCAAATGCTACTGTAACTGTAACTGCAACTCGCAAAAAGAAACTGGGTAGCACCAAAAACCCTTAACACAACTCTTCTAGAGGTAGCGCACAAGATATATCACCAAGATCCACCAAGAATATCCTTCCCCAAGTGGGGTGCACTCTCTAAGATAACTAAAAACCAGAAATAGTGAAATTGTTGCAATTGCAGCTGCAACTGTCTAGTGTGCACTGTAGAAGGAGAACTATGTAGTTGTAAAAATGAACTGACTTGGACTTGTATTTATACTAATTTGGGAGCTTTTCTAGGGTCGACTTATTATTTTGGGTCTTCAATTTAATTTATTAATTATGTGAGTCGACTTCTCTTCCTGGAAATTATATTTCACTTTATCATTATTTCATGTGCGTTGACTTCTCTTTTGTGGTCTTCTATTTCACTTTATTCTTTTCTGGGGTGCTCTTCAACTGGTCAATGGTATTCCTTTGACTTCTTGGAATATTCTTCTTCTCTAAGAAAATTTTTCTAGAAGGAAAATACCTCTCGTACCTACCAAAACATCAACAATAAAAACTAGAGATATTTGGGTGGAAAAGAGAGATAAGAATACTACTTTCTTCACAATTTTTCTAATCAAAGTAAAAGGATAAATATTATATAGTAGATAAAGAAATATGATGGCAATAGATTTAAAAATCAATAAATAGAAGACCTAGGAGTCTCATACTTTCAATCACGATACTTAGATCCTTATAAAATAAACAGTGTAGAAATAATGAAAATAACTTCATATTTTCTTAGGTTTGTAAAGGAGGAAGGGAACCAAATGCTCATGGAAGAAGTTTTTAAGGAAGACTTAGAGGAAACCTTGTCATATTTCAAATAAGACAAAATTCCAAGGTCAGATAGTCTACCAATGGAATTTATATAGGGTTTTATAATTTTCTAAAAGAGGATTTGATTAGGGTGATAGAGGAAGTGAAGAGATCAAGGAAATTTCTTGGAGATTTTAATGCCACTTTTTTGGCATTAATCCATAAAAATGATAATCGTGAAATTATTTGATGAATTAAAGCCAATATCAATGTGGCACTATATATATGAAATATAGCCAAATATTTTGGCGATCAAACTCAAAAAAATATTCTTGAAAGTGATTTCAAAGGAACAATTTTGGTTTTTGGAAGAGCAGAAAATAAATTGTGTAATAAGGGAAACAGGAGAAGGAATCCATTCAATGAATAAAAAAAATGTCCAACAATGGTAATGAAGCTATATCTATCCAAAGAATATGATAGCCTCTAGTTGGTTGTTTATAAGATTGATAATATTACACATCGGTTTATGTTTTCCTATAAAAAGTTATATAATGGGGTATTTAACATCAATATCCTTTGTTGTGTTAATCACTAGTTCGGCTTCAAGGTTTTCCAATCCTTATAAGGGTTAAGGAAAGATTGTGATTTCTCACCATTTTTGTTCCTCATAATAGTTGAAGGACTAAACAAATCAATCCTTGCAACCAAAAGAACAAGGACAATAGTTGCAGTCAAAGTGGGAAGAGATATATTTGTATCCCATTTACTATTTGTGGATGATGTTTTGTTATTTCTTAAAGGATTTACTAGAGAAGCAAGAAAATTAAAAGAACTAATGGACATGTACAATATAGGTATAGGTATCATCCAATTTAATTTTATGAAATTGGTCATTTTATTTTCTAGTATGAATGATGAGTCAAAGAGGCATGTGCTACAAATTTCCTTTCATTTATATTGGTTTTAATGCTAGATTCCAGGGTTTCCTCTAAATCCCAGTGGGTATGGGAAAAAGGATTAGAAATGGGTGGTGGAAAAAATTGAGGCTAGAATCAACAACTAGTGCAGTGGGTGGTTATCAAGTGGTGGAAGATTGACTTTCATTAAGTCGATCCTTGAGGCAATCCTAGTATTTTGGCACACTTTATCCTATATTCCAAAAGGTGCACTAGAGAAAATAAGGAAAATGGTTTTTAGGTTCCTTTGTCTAGGAAACAAATAAAATTAAGGGCTTTAACTTGTTAAGTGGAAGGTTATAGCACAACCAAAACATGAAAGAGGGTGAGGGATTAAACATATTTAGTATTTTGGAAAATCCTTGGTGGCTAAAATCTTGTGGAGAGTCATAACATAAGAAATACTATGGAAGCATAACATAGTGCACAAGTACATTGGCCCTAGTTGTATTATTGACTAGATAAGGAGTCATAGGAAATTTGTAAGCAATGTATCTATCCATTGGAAAGATTTAGTCCAAACATTTCCTTTAGTAGGTAGGTGGTTAGCTTGGAAGGTAGGTAATTGATATGACCCTGAGGGGGGCATATATGGGGTTATGTGTATATGATATGACCCCAGAGGGGGGCATATATGGGGTTAAATGTACATGTAATGTGTAAATGTATATGTAATAGGGTTGGCCTAATAATAAAGGGGTCACATGTGCATTGTGTGAATAGGTATATATAGAGATCATGTAGTCATTATTGAGGATAGGTGAAGTGTGAAGTATGAATGTATTTGGATATTTGGAGGAGGTTATCCTATTATTTAATGAGTTAATGTGTAACTTATCGCTCTTATATTTATTGGAGTTGTGCACCACTCTCACATTGGGTACATGGTGTGTACTTCTGGTTTATTTAGACATTTTTAAGCATTTGTTCCATAAAAATTATGGGGAGAAAATGAGGATTGGAGTGGATCAATGGGTGTTATTCAAAAATGAATTCATGTTACCTAAGAGGCAGATAGAAATGTTACAAGACAGGGGCATTTATACTCTGAACTAGGTAGTTGATCATGAGAATACTAATATTTGGCAACAAGGGTGGAAGAAACAGTTTCATTAGGCTTGGAGGGTGAAGATGCAGACATTTGGAATACCTATATAATGAAACTTCAAAGAAACATTGTCAAACTTAATGAGGAATAAGACACAATTGTGTGGTCAAAAAATTAAACATTAGGATATTATTCAACTGAGATGGGCTATCAAGAAATATTTTATAGAAATCCTTATAACAAATCCTGGTGGTGGCAAAGTTTATGGAAGGTCTAGACTGTGAAGAAAACAATATTATTTAGTTATCATAAATGAAAAAAGTGTTAACTTGGGATAATCTACAAAAATGAGTGAAATGAGGGCCTAGTGCATGCTTTCTTTGTAGGGAAGATGGTGAAAACATCACTCATTTCCTCATAAAATTATCTTATGTTAATAATTTGTGGTTTGAAGTAGATTATTTCATGGGTTTAAGGGATAGGTGGGTGGGAGATGTTATGGAGAAAAATGTAAGAAATTGGTAGAGTAAAAAGGAGCTTAAAGAGTGGTGGGTAGTACCTTTCTTGACTTGTTGTGCAGTATGGTTTTCTCAAAACCAAATGATATTTGAAGAAAATAAATTCCATATTTTCATGTGGCCTATCAAGTTTGAGCTTTAGTTGCTACATATAAAATTACAATGACACATTAGCTTGTAAGGAAAATCCTAAAACTATATATCAATAAACATCAAGCTTGGGTTTTTTTATGGCTCAAATCATAAGCCACAGACAAAAGAAATGTTGGTTGTGTCCTATTCTCATCGGGATATCATTTAATAAATATGAAGGCATCTTTGGGGGTTGGTTCTAACAACTTGCAAAATTAATGGCAATGAGATTGATTGTAAAAGTTGCTTTGGAGAAAAATGTAAGGTCAATTCATATTTTTGGAGACTTTAATTTAGTGATGAAATGGATGAATGGTACTAGACAATTACTAAAAATTCACTTAGACAAATTGGGTGATCAATTATAATCTATAGCAATAAATTTCAAGTCAATTTATTTATTTCATGTGTTAAGGGAGTAGAACAATTATGCTAATAGACTCTCCAAAAAGGGGTATCGTCTGGAAAAAGGAAGGTTGTTGTATGAAGATACCAAACATGGGATATCTTCTCTCTCTGAAGACTCCTACTCCTAACGTATTGAAAATATATTTTTCATTTTGTTAATTTCTAAAGTTTCTTTTGACAAAGTTTATGATATATCTAGTTTAGTTTCAGAAAATTAGTGATGCAAAATTGCTTTCATGCACTGTAAATTATAGTTTTTTCGACCTATTTGTGCTCATTCTCCTTTCTATGAGAAAATTAAAATTAGTTTCCTCATGATAATAGAAGGTATAAAAAGATCTCTTTCACTCGTAGTGATGATCCTGTTTGTAGGATTTTTGAAAAACTAAGGAAGATATGTGGCTTAGAAAGCCCCTTAATTTTTGCCTTGTAAGTACTCTAGAACATAAAAAGGGTGATTTATTTTCTTCTTGAATAGAAATGATGATTTTTTCCTTGGAAAAAAATAATTTAATTTATGATAATTTAAACTTAGTGCTACATCTATCCCTAAATTTGGCACTCAACTCAATTCTAAGTTCTGTGTTAAAGTTAGTGCTAAACCTAACACTAAATATAAAATTTTGTTTAATGTCAACTTCTGATCCAAAAAGGACCCAGAGAAGTCTAAGCATAACTCATCATTCGCAGAAGCACCTCAAGAAGATCATAATGGCCTCGGTAGACAGAGAAAGGGAAAAAATCCACAGTCCTCAAAACTCAGTGAAATTGGCATCATCGTGAAGAGCGCGTCGCAAGATTTCCAACTTGTGTAAAGGAGATCGTCAAAGCGAGTTATGGATCAAAGATAGCGGTCAAATTTTTGGTCAACCAACCCAGTCAGTAGGGATGAGTCATCATGCATTTTCGCCAGCGTCGACATCGATGCGGATGGCGTCGATGTTTATGCAGGGTATTTGGAACATGTAGAGGGAGACATGTTTCATGATGACTTCAGCATGATTATGTGGAAGCACCGGAGGCTACCGCGTCTCATCTTTGTCCGCTTTAGGTCAATCTGTGGACCAATGGAAAAGTGCCATGTGGCAGTCCGTAAAACCACGTGGAAGACCATACAGCCACCTTTCAGGTGACGTGGCAAACTGATACGAGAGATGATAATGGCGATCCAGTACAGATTGATGGCGATGGAGCCAATGAGTGGGGTACCGCATTAACTTGATCATGAAACATATGGCGGCAGAAAATTTCCAATGAGGGCTAACAACTGAATTTCCAAATTAAAAAAGAGGTTGGCCAAATGCCAATTGTTCTGCCAAAATAGAAACACCACCAAAGTTGTCCGATCCGCCATTTTAGTTTCTCCAAAAATTGTGCCAAAAAGGACTGATGGTCCGCCATATCCGACCCAACGATCTACCAAACTAGGTGATCATTATATTTGGATGTAGGTATATATATATATATATATATATATATATATATATATATATATATATATATATGATACTATTAATAAATATACACCCAAAATGGGGGAGGGCACCGGGTTTGACCTCGGGACCTCCCCAACCACAAGCTTTTAATACACATCTGCCAACCACTAGGCCAATGGCCCATGTTGGTCATTTTGCCCGCATTTTGTATTAAAATCCACCGCAGGTTTAGTGCAGGGAGGAAGAAGAAGGGGTCTTAACCCGATAGATACAGACTAGGAGCGACTTTTGGGAACAGGAATTTTATTGAGTGTAGGGTTGCATGCGAAACGGGCTGAAAATTTCTCATGGGCACGTAGAAATTACCCGGAGACTCATATCGAGAGCATGGAGCCGAAAATCATTTTGGGTAATTCGATGCCACCAATTTAGTGGTGTTGTTTGTTTTACTAATCTGAGAAGAAAATATTTTGTAGCTTAACCCGGAATGAGGTATACTTATGTATTTTCCAAATTGCTTTGTTGAGTTAATAAAAGGCCTACCCATTTTAGAGACCGACACGGAGACGCTATGGTCATGGGGGACATTCGGTATAATTTTTTTGTTTCGATTTTATGCTTATGTCTCTCTATCATTGAGCTTTCCTTCTTTATGATGCATTTCAGTTTATGGATGAAACAATACAAGTCTTTAATAAGTCACATCGATGAAAAGATCCTGAATCATGTTGGTATCCAGGCTGATCATTTTTTACTTGAATTGTTGAGTGTAAATGCTTAATAGGGGGCAAGCATAAAGAGGGTGAAGGAACACTTAAGACTTTAAACCGGATATTGGTCATGCATACCGAAGGAAGAAAATGGAAAAAGGGACAAGCATGATGAGCGAGGAGAAAAAAATTTCACATGGTCTTTATCGCATGTCAGAAATGGTCGGGAAAATGTATGGAGATTACGAGAAGAATGGAAAATAAAGGGAAGAGAAAGGAAACATCCCGGTAGGATGAAAATGTCCAGGCCAAATCGGGGGTTGGAGGAGATCCTCTTGATCCTCCATCTTCACCATCGAGTTATATCTCTTCTTCCTCTCATCATTCTCATCATTCTCATCATTCTAGCCATAAAATCCTCTTTTAGAAACCATTATTAAATCTTGATGTAAAATTTTCTTTACCTATATATGTAATGGAGATGTTAATCCTAAAATCCTAGATAAGTGGATCCGATGGGTTGAAATTATATTTTCATGTTCAACAAATTGATGAAGAGGAAGTTAAAGTGCAATTGGCCTCTCTTAGGTTGAGCTCTAGTATGGTGGGAAAGAAAACTTAGGGACATAAGTAAGTGTGGTAATCTTCTTTCCTCGCGGTGAGATTTAAATCAACAATAAGGAAACAATTTTATCCATTAGGTTATTTACATAAAACAATGATGGAATGGAAAATTTAAGACAAAGTAAAGGTCAAAGCTACCAAAGTTTCACGGAAGAATCTAGGAAGAAATCTCTTGCATTAAATATTCCTTTGTATTCTTATGAGACTTTAATGAAGTTTATTGGCACACTTCACAATTATGTTCTTCATACTTTACTATTATTTAACACCACCAGTCTTGAAGAAGTTTGTGTGCAAACCACTCCTGCTTGAGTGTGGAATTGTTGGATCATGTTGTCATTGGTATCAAAGGAACAATGTCTTGTCATGAGTATATATTGATGTAGTGATTGATGGATCATGCTGTGTACTTGATGTCAATGGATTGATGTCCAGAGGAGTCATAGTGCATTATGCATAGATGAAGATGGATCAATGAGTTATCATTGATATATGATGCATAGTTGGATTGATGTAAAATATGACTCATTATTGTCTTGTCATGGTTGTACAAATGGATGAACTCAGTGACACATATGGTGAAATCCCTCATGGGAAGGCGTTTTCGCGTTGGAACTTTCAAAGTGTTTGTCTTTTCTTGGTTGTACAAATGGATGAACTCCAAGGGAAGTGGTCCCCTTATGGTGAAATCCCACCGGGGAGAAGATGCTTTGTAATGAACTCCAAATTGGTCCCCTTATGGTGAAATCCCACCTCCGCGAGAAGGCGGCTTTGGGTTGGTTATCCTAGAAGTATGGTTAGAGAACCAATGCTTAATTATGGAATAATGATATGAAGATCACCGATTGAATTTGTCAGTGAAATTATCCTAGATGGATAGTGCTTGTTAATCCATTTTGGTGGTATGTGGAAAATGCATTACTCCTCCGCGGTTTGAGGGGTTACCCAGCCTTATGAAGTTGGGGACCCTCATATATTGGCTTGAAGCCTAAAAGGTCAAAAAAAATCAAAGTGCTTGCAAAGAAATTATTTAAATAATGAAATTGAGTGACAAAGTCAAAAGGTTATTTAAATAATAAAGTGAAATAAAATCAAAGAGGATTATTTAAATAATGAAGTGAAGTGACAAAGTCAAAGAGGGATATTTAAATAATTGGTAATAAATTCAAGGGAGGATTATTTAAATAATAAAAGTGAAGTGACAAAGTCAGGAGGATTATTTAAATAATAAAATTAGGTGACAAAGTCAAAAGGATTATTTAAATAATAAAGGTGAGTGATAAAATCAAGAGGGATTATTTAAAATAATAAAGAGTGAAGTAACAAATTGAAGAGGGTTATTTAAAGTGAAGTGACAAAGTCAAGGAGGAGTTATTTAAATAATAAAATTGAAGTGACAAAGTCAAAAGGTTATTTAAATAATAAAGGTGAAGTGACAAAATCAAGAGGGATTATTTAAATAATAAAATTGAAATTGAAAAGTAAAGAGTTATTTAAAAGTGAAGTGAAAAAGTCAAGAGGATTATTTAAATAATAAAATTATTTGTAAAGTCAAAAGGATTATTTAAATAATAAAGTGAAGTGACAAAATCAAAGAGGGATTATTTAAATAATAAAAGTGAAATTGAAAAGTCAAGGAGGATTATTTAATTATTTAAATAATAAAGTGAAGTGAAAAAGTCAAGGAGGATTATTTAAATAATAAAGTAAATGGAGAACTTTCTAATTATGGAAAGTGGTTATAAGAAGGTTAACCCTAAAATGAGGAAAATGGGTTAAGCGGTCAAGTGGCTATTGGATACATGGACAATTTGCAAATTGGGCAAAGTTGGACATAGGTGACTATGTGCACAAAGTGGCCTAGAAGATGCTTCTAAGGAAACTACTTGGAGAGTATAAATAAGAAGCAAGGATCTCTTGTGAAAATCATCTCTTGAGCATAGCTTGAAGATATATTATGAGTAAGAGAGGGGTTGCAAGTTCTCATGGATGCCAATGGAGACTTGAGTGTGAGCTGATGGCAGGTTATTGAAGTCTAAAGCAAGTTCCAGATCTGCATTTTGTGGGCTCAGATCTACCATAGAAACTTTGGTATGGTTACATAATTGTATTGATAGATACTCTTGCTTATTGTATGGTGAATGCTTAAGGAATTCTTGGTATGGTTGTTGTGATATGGTTATGTTTGTTGATAGAGTGAGCAGCACTCTTATGGTTCAATACTAATATGATTGCCATAGTATATTGGTTTCTTATACATGATTAAGTAGCATGCATATTGTATGGTTGAGGAGCATGAGTAAGTTGTGGGAGAGCATAGATGTGTTGTGATTGGTTATGGTTTAGATTGGACAATGAAAGACATAAGTAGATGTGACTAAAGGTTGTAAAGGATCTGAGTTTTTCATAGAGAGAAAACCCTAATTATGCAGAAGGCATACGCAGGTTGTAGTACAGAATGGTCGCGTACATACGTGAGTTGTACTACTGGTAGGACACGTACATATGCATGATGCACTACTGACAGGTCGCGTACCTATTGACAGATTGGTATCTGTTGAGGATTGATTCATCTTCTCAGTTGGTGTTGAGTTGTGTAAGTTGAGTCTTGCATTGTAGAGTTGGTGCTCTTGTGGAGTTGTAACTCTATTCATTTGTTGTTGATAACCCAAGGATTGTAGTCCGTAATAAATAAAAAATTGTACATACATCTTGTGTTCTTTGTGTTCCTTGTGGTGATGACTTATTTATGATATTTGTTGTTGGTATATGTTGTTGATGTATGTTCACATTTAACTGGTTATAAATTAAAGCAATAAGTGATGAGTAATTGGTGATTGCTAACTAAGGAGTTTTGTGAAGGGGAAGTTTTAAAAAGATCCCTACATTGATTCACCCCCCCTCTCAATGTGGTCGGTGTGTCCAACATAAAGCATGTTCAATAAGATCCCATGAAGAAACCTTCCAAAATCCCACATAAGCAACTTAAAGGAAAGTTTCAAAGGAAGGACAAAAAGACTACCACTGTAAAGAGGGAAGAAGGAAAGCCATCTTGCACTCATTGGAAGAAGAATGATCACGATGATGAACATTGTTGGATATTACATCCAGAGAAAAGACCGAAACAGTTTGGTGGAAAGGGGAAGACAAAGACTGTTTCTACAGTGCAACAAGATCTTGGTTCTGATTCAGGAGACGAGGAAAAGATCACAGTGGTTGGAGTACAAGGTAAAGGTTCCCTTCATGCTAGTTCAAATTCCAATAATGAATCTCATGATGATGAAAGAAAGAGGAAAGAATTATTTCATACAAGAGTTGTATCTAAGCACACTAAGATAGAGACATTGTTTGATCTGGGTTCCCAAGTAAACTTGATATCTGAAGCACTTGTCAAAAAGATGGGTCTTGAAACTAAACCACGTCCAATGCCTTATCCTCTTGGTTGGGTTTGTGATAAAGAAAAAATTAATGTCACCAAGTAGTGTAGGGTCGGATTTTCTATTGCTTCAAATTCGATTGATGAAGTGGATTTGGATGTTGTATCTCTTGATATATGTGGCATAGTGCTAGGGAGTCCTTATCTTTATAATAGAAAAGCAGTCTTTTTTGGTCATGAGAAAAAGTATCACCTTACTAAAGGGGGAGTGGAATATATTGTTAGATCCCAAAGCATGAGGGTAAACACAACACTTGTTAGAGTGGGAAAAATGAAGATACTCATAAACACTAATAAGAGATATGTACTCATGGTCGTAAGGGAAAAGGATGGTGGAACATCTGACGCCTTCCAAGGATGTGATTCTTCTCATAAGAAAGAATTAATTGATATTGTTTCTAAGTATGATGACATCTTTCATGAACTAGATGGATTACCCCCTAAGAGGGAAATCCAACATGAGATACATCTTCAACAAGATTCTCCTCTTCCTAATGTGGGCATGTACAAGATATCAGTTGTGGAGATGACAAAGATCAAAAATCATGTACAAGACTTATTGGATCAAGGGGTCATCAGACCCAGTTCGTTTCCTTGTGGTTCTTTGATTGTGATGGTGCCAAAGAAGGATGGCACATGGTGAATGTGTGTCAATTATCGAGCCTTAAACAAAATCACGGTGAAAAATCGATACCCTCTTCCTCGTATAGATGATTTACTTGATCAATTAAAGAATGTTGTTTATTTCACTAAGTTGGATTTGTGCAGTGGATACCATCATATCGGGGTTGCAGAACAGGATGCATGGAAAACTACCTTTAAAACCAAACAGGGATTGTTTGTGTGGTTAGTTATGTTGTTTGGGCTTTGTAATGCTCTGGAAACCTTCATCTGTGTGATGAATGATGTATTCAGGCCATTTCTAGATGATTTTGTAATTGTATATTGTTGGGCCCGAGATATGATCACTTTTATGATGGTTATTATGCACTTTTGCCACATGTAGATATGTGTTTTTCATCTTTTGAATAATTTTATGATAAAACGATATGATCGACATAAGGTACGTATGATTCATGTTTAATGATTGTATCGAGCATAATTTATCATGTTTTCACGGTTCCAAGGATCTGATTCACATTTTTTGATGTTACAGGGAGACAATGCACTACGTTTTTGCTTCTGGCACTCAGTCTGGCACTCATTCCAGCACTCGTTCCAGTACCCGATTCGGCACTCCTTCCATCACTGTGTATTTCACAAAAACGGAGGGCAACTTGGCGGTTATCGTATTGGCGGCTAGTGATGGGAGAATCGGGAACATGGGTTTTGTTCATCCTTATCCCCTCCAGCTACTGAACTCTTGACAACTCAATTTTGGGTTGTTATGGTGGGTGATTATTGGCTCGCTCTGTTTCGGAAATTAGGGCACCATTAATGAAATTTGTCAATTTTAGAAGTGGTTTGAACCTCCTGTGATCGACCACTTGGTTTGTAAACATTATAAATACCACTGTGGTGGTCAGATAATTATTAAGCAGTAGAAGAAGTTGTGTGTTAGAGCCAAAAATGATTTTGGCTATGTTTTTTGCATTTTTCAATTGCCAGAATTGTATAAAACTGTGTTTTTGTGTTTTAATGGTGAATTCCTTTTGTTTAGCTCTGTTGACGGGCGAAATCAACCGTCCGTCAACTGAGAGAGTGGAACCGGTCCGGGGTTGTCTAATAACCCAAGTCGTTTGGGATGAACCACACTGACGGGTTTAGCGGCTCCGTTAGCCGATCTAAGGTCTTAAGAAAACAAAATAAAACTAATCTAAACTAACTAATCTAACTAAAAATAAATAAAACAAACTAAACTAATCAACAATTAACAAAACTAACTAATAAACTAATCTAATTAAAACAAACTACTAAACGAACT
>SNQJ01S0101351.1:41535-51963 GCA_010110895.2 Picea sitchensis
ACAGGGGGGGAGGGGGTGGAATGAGGGGAGGGTAGTTTTGGGGGGGAGATATTATGGACATGAATTGAGAATGGAAAGAGAGGAGGAGGAGGTTTGGGAAGGAGAGGGCCCATAATCGTCAAAGATGGCATGGCTTATGGCAAGCCAGATGCCCCAGGCTTTGATGAGAGGGAGGGATTTGTGGGAGTAGGTGGAAGGGCAAGTGATCCAAGAATTTAGATCTGCGTCAATGGAGGGTCCATCCCAAGAGTCAAAGGTGCCAAGAGAAAATTTTAATTCTGACCAAACATCTTTTGTGAAAGAGCAGTGAATGAACAAGTGGGGGATATCTTTGTTATCATATCTACAAAGGGCACATCTACTTGGCCCAACAAATTTTCTCTTTTGAAGATTATCCCAAGTGGGGGATTTATTTGTTAGGAGGAGCCAGATGAACATCTTTGCTTTTGCTGGGCATTTCATTTTCCAAAGAGTGGACCTTGGAGAAGCCTTGAGTTCAATCTTTATTATGATGTTATTTACACACATTTTGAAAGGACTTCAAAGCTTGATGTTGTTTGTAACCATTATCCTTGAAAAAATTAAGAAGATGGATTTTCTCCTCTTCCAAATGTTCATCACCTAACATCCCAAGGGCCCTTGTTGTCAAAGTGTTAAGGACCCCTAAATTATGTGTTGGATGGTGATAGGTGTTGACATAAATGTATTGTTCAGTGTGGGTCTTCATCCTAAACACTGTGTTAAGTATCCCTTTGGTATTTTCATTTTTAAGACATCAAGAAAGGGGAGGCTTCAATTTTCTTTAACCTTCATGGTGAATTTAATGTGTTCTAAATTATTATTAAGGTGGTGCAGAATAAGAAGAATGGCAATCCTCGATGAAATGAAGGACATACATGTTTCTTCATTAATTTATGTATACAAGATCTATTTTTTTTCATCTTAATGTACCTTTTTATAAATACTATGAAAAAGTAATAAATCAATGGAAATCTAGTGGAGACTTAGAGCTCACCGGAGATTTGGCAGTGGAATGGCTTGATTTTTGCAAGGCACTAATTCTTCCAGGTGTACAACTTCTTTCTAAAGAGGACTCTTTGATTTGGACAGGGGGTGATCAATCGGGTGTTATCTCGATTAAAAACGTTTATAATACTTTGGCAAAGGAATATTGGACAACTCGTATCACGGGATGGAGAAGACAGTTGTGGACTTGGGAATTGGCTCACAAGATTAAACTTTTCTTATGGCTGGAATTGGAGAATAAAATTATTTCCTGGGAAAATCTGAGAAAACGTGGTTGGGAAGGACCGAGTATATGTTCCCTTTGTTTTAGCGATGAGGAGACAGTCTTACATATCTTTGTAAGATGTAAATTTACACAAAAATTTTGGTCGATTCTGGCTACAGTTTACAATTTTACTACAAATTGGGGAGGTAGCACCTTTTTGTTGTGTTTTGAAAATTGGCTTAAAATGGAGAAATCTCGGCAGACTCTTCCTGCAGTGACTTGTTGGTTCTTATGGCTGGCTAGAAACAAACGTATATTTGAATCCCAGAAAAATATTGTCCAAGGAGTTATCTATCATATTCGAGGTATGTTGGATGCTACTAGTTTTCAAACTCCTCTCTCATATTTACCCAAAAGCATAAAAAAACCACATGATCTCTCTTTGCATAATATTTGTTGGTTTGATGGTGATGCGCAACTTAATGGCGCACTTAGTGGAGCTGGAGGTATCATAAGGATTGGGGAGAACACTATCTATATGTGGACCTTAAATTGTGGAATGGGAACTAATACGAGGGAGGAACTCCTTGGCGTGTGGGCAAGTTTATCATTAACACATAGACTTGGCATTGATCATCTTCAGGTTTTAGGGGATTCCAAGATAGTGGTGGATTGGTTAAATCATAAGTGTAATCTACATGTTACGTCTCTCATGGGTTGGATGGAAAATATAAGGTCCCTAATTACACTTTACAAAGCTATCAAATTTGAAAATATATATAGGGAGGCGAATGTGGAAGCAAATACACTTTCAAAAAATGCCCTCCAGGCTCCGGAAGGAAGGATCCACTTCAACAGATGGCAAGATGGTCAAGAGGGCCCCCCACTTACTTTGCGGATTTATATATGATACAGATAGTATCTGGGGCAGACTATGGTTGCTTGGTTTTTTGTTATAACATTGTTTCTTTTCAGTATATGAACATTAGTCTTTGTGGTCTGTAATATGCAGTATAATTGCACTATTTTGGACATTTCATATAGGGTGAGAGGTTGAATGGTAATTTATGAGTAATCACTCTGAATATTGTATCACAGTCGGTATTGAAGGAGGTTGCTTACTACTGGTAGGTCCTTCTGGGCAATGTACTTGGCAAACATGCACTCTTCTAGGCATTGTATTTTGCACTCATGTACTCTTTTATGAGAACAACATATATTAATATATATTGAGAAATTTTCTACTGGAAAAAGTAGGAAGCGGGAACTCTATAAACATTGAACAGTGCTTGTTGATTTTGTATAAATATGTAATGAGTAGTACCTCTGAAGGACCATACCTAGTTTTGTTTTTTCCGAAAGTTTTGATCAACATCAGTTCACTCTATAAAAGAAAGAAGTTAGTTTGAAGTCTTTTTCCATGTACATATGAAAAGAATTTTTTGGTATCTCTCTTTGAATACCTCACGCATCTATTAAATGAATTTTCCTTTCATCTCAGAGGAAAGATATGAATTTTTTCTCCGTGGAAAAAAAAAAATAAACAAAATTAAAGTCCTATGTCATATTGTATAAAGCATTTATACAAAAATGATTATGTAAATGTGTACTTTGTTTTACTTAATGTGTCATATTATATAATATTATATAAAGCATTTATTTCTCAAAGGTGTGAACAATTCAACCTAGATTTACATAGTATATATTTCTCAAAGGTGTGAACAATTCAACCTAGTGTATATCTCTTTGAATACCTTACGCTTGCATGGACTCCTTAGACGTGGAGTTTTACTATTTATGGCGAGTCTATACTAAATGTGTCATATTGTATAAAAACATCCATTTCTCAAAGGTGTGAACAATTCAACCTAGGTTGCCATAGTGTATGTCTCTTTTACTTACATAGGCCTTACACTTGCATGGACTCCTTAGACATGGAGTTTCACTAATTGTGGCTAGTCTTTCACAAATTTCATGGTAAGGGTTGGAGCCCACCATACCATTAAATGGATTTTATACGATCTGCATGAGCTATGTCTCTTTTACTTACATAGGCCTTACACTTGCATGGACTCCTTAGACATGGAGTTTCACTAATTGTGGCTAGTCTTTCACAAATTTCATGGTAAGGGTTGGAACCCACCATACCATTAAATGGATTTTATACGATCTGCATGAGCTTGTGGTAAAAATTAAAGTTGGTTTATTTCCCACTTATCATGTAATTTTTAAATGGTTAAACGTTGGTCCAAAATTACCCTTAGCCACTGTGTATTAAGAGAAAATATACCAATTACCATTGTTATCATGGGGTAGGCTTATGGGCATCTAGTATGCATACCAAATAATGAAGAACTAGATTGCTAAATACTAGAAACTCCATCGATGATTTAAGTAAATGTGTATGCGAAGGATGCTTTGTGTTTATGGTCTTCCATGATAAGTCAATATGTTATGTTCTTTGACAATAGGAAAGAGATATAGTTTTCAAAGAGGGTCCATATTTATGGGAAACAAAGGAAGTTCATGAAATTTTGGGATGTTAAATTTAAGTTAAATTTAACCTCGTTAAGGATTCACCACAAATAATTTTAAATTAATTTTAAGTTTAAGTTTTTAATAGGAATTTTCAAACAAATAAATTTTTAAGGCCATTGTAAACTTTGTGAAAGTTTGTTTCAAATAATATCACCATCAACTCTAGAAAGAAAGATCACCTAATGTGCAAATATTTATGTTCATCTCATTTATAACAAGGTAAAGGAACTTCTAGAATCAATGATACTTTAATTTTGTAATTGTTGATGAATGCAACTATGGGAGACATCCTCCAGCTTATAAACCTGTGAGATGTGGAACATAGCAGCTATGTGAGTCTTTCTCTCAGCTTACAAACCTGAGAGAAAGCCCTTAAGAAGGGTTTGTGGTTCATGCCTGAGACAGAGCTAGGAACGTAGAGATGACCTCCTCCATGAAGAGAGTTGAGAAGAACTCCAGATGATTATCCAGTGGAAAAGTGATATGTTGAGTTAGGATGTGCCTATGGTCGAGCACAAGGTGAACGTGTGAAATTCCAAAGTGTTGGGTGCATCGTCATGAGAACAAAAATGAAGATGATATATTAGCCTCCTCTAAGCAACAGAGTTGACAAGAAGACTCCAAATGATTCTCCTGTCGGTGGTAGTGGGAAAGCATATATGTAGAGTGGGCATGCATGTGGACAAGCACAGGTGAACGCGTGAAGACCTGGTTCTTTTGTGTAATGCAGTGAATTAGAGCTATGGCATCCATATGGATGTGGCCCTAGTGGATGAGCACTAGTGGGTGTATCAGATCATTTGCTATATATTGTTCAAGAGTCAGACCTACCTGTAACCCTAATTGTTATGTAAAGGGTATAGGTCGGCCCCACCTTAATATGTTTAATAATAAATGTAAAAGATAATTAATATTAATATTAATATTAATATTAATATTAATTATAATAATAATAATAATAATAAAAGATAATTAATATGGAAATTATTAATATTAAGTTATTGAGGTAGGCCCTATTGTGCCAATAGACACATCATTTGATGTGACAAGTCTTATATAAATAAAGGTGAATCCCCATTGAGGAAACACACTTAACATCATGTCATCTCATGATTTCAGATGTTGAGGTCTGAAATTATGAGAATTGCAGCACCCTCTTGTATGTTAGGTCATTCTTGGTGGTGAAAGGTCTTTCTCTTGAAGAATATAGCAAAGGATTTGGTTGGGTTTTCTTCCCTTGCTGAGAAGGGTTTCCTAGGATATTTCTTGTGTTCTTGTGCATGGTGTTTCTTCTTGTGATCTTGGTTTGATAATGTAGTTATGGTTCAAGTAATTGGTAACAAAAAATTTAAAGAAATGCATGAGCCATAGCTCACTGTAAAATCAACAGTAATCACATTAGAAACAAGCAAGGATGTACAAGAAAATCCCCTTATGCAATGTGTATTTCCAATACAAGCACCATAAATACTTGATAAGAAATATATACTTTTAAAAGAAGAAAAATAATGAATCTTTAAAGATAGTTAAAAAAACTTCTAGAAAATGTTTTTTTTTCCAAAAAAAACAAGAATAAGTATATTTTGTATTAGAAAGTTGTTGCAGTCATACTAATCAACATAAATAATACAAAAATAGGATAATTATCTAAGAAGACATCCTGAAATTTGTCCAAAATTTGGAGTTTACTGGCTACAGAAACAAAACATCCTTCACATCGGATTTTGCACAATTACTACTTGTATAAATTCTATAAAAATAACTTATAATATCAAGGAAAAATTGCAAAACATTAAACACTAGTCTTGAATAAAGGCATGGTGGCTATAAGATTCCTACTAGTTCTTTGTATTGGCCTGAAAGTTTTGATCTATAACTATCATTTCCACATCCTCTTATTGTTATTGAACAGACTCATCTTTCTTGACCTCCTCCACTACAAACCCAATTGACAGCCTAGCATTTGAGACAGATGAAATTGGATTTCTGACTAGACTCACAACCATTTGTCAAAGAGAAACACACTCAGCTTGAAGATATTCAGTTTACATCTTTTAATTATTTAAGGTTTCCAAAATGAAGGCATATTCAATGCTTCTAACTTTCTTCCTAGGAACGCATCCTACTAGTAAAAGAGAAAATCAAATTCCTATTACCAATGATGAAATTTTCCTAGCTCCTTATAGCTCTATGAATATCAGTGGTCAGCACACAATTGGAAACTCCTATGATGATCATGGTCCATTTTGAATGCACTAGATAACACCTATAAAGAACCCTTACCACTGTCATTGCTAACAATCTATCATAACCAGTAACTTGTCCAGTTTCCAAATTCCCTAAGGGAATTGACAACAAAGCAGAAGGCTATCAATTTCTAAGATTGAACCACTAACCTTTTTCCTTTCCGTGGAGAGGGAGGGGCATCGTAGGCTTCAATAGGGGTAGATGAACTCCAAGTTTCCAAACCAAGAAACGACTTGCACTAGAACCAATGAACCAAACAGGGTCAAGCAAACCAAAACCATGAAGCCACCAAATAGAGTCGAATAAACCAAGATCCCACAAAAGCAAACCAGAAACCCATAAAAGAGAACTAAAACCCTATTCAAGTCCAAAGAAAAATCCCCAATTCAAACCAAGATGAAACATGACAAGGAACCACATAGTAGCAATCCACAAAAATTCCCAAAATCCCAGACATGAAGCTAGATCCATTATCCCACCTACAATAAAACTCAAATTAGAGTGTGCTTGGTGAACCCGCACCCACATTAAATGTCAAGTATGTGAGAGTACCAAAAAGGTAATGTTCCTTGGTCATTGTGTTTCATGGTTAAAATGCCCACAATGATTAATGTGCCATTTGTCTCTCATGCAACTCCAATACATGAATTTGGGTTAAAACTTGAGGTATGGGGAACAATGAAACCCCAATTATTGTTCTTAAGGTACCATAGTCCATCTGAGCATCCATGTTGACCAGTTGATCTACCTTTTGGTTGACCTCCCTTAGGATATGGTAATATTCAATGCTTTTGAACCTAACAACTTCCTTTCCTATTCTCTTAACAATTCTTATATGCTTTCCATCACTCGTAGAGAAGGCTCTAAGCATCAATTTGATAACTACTATTGAATCCCCAGGTACAATAAGTCTTTCGATATAACTTTCATCAAAATCCTCAACCCCTAGAATAGATCTAATGCTTCCGCTTGAATTTTTTATGCTCTACACAGACCCCATTCAAAGGTATTTTCTTGATTTCCTCTGGGATCAAGAACAATCCCCCCTGCACCTGCCACCCCTCTAGAAAATATTTAATTTTAAGAAAAGGTGGGGAAAATAAATAAGTAAAATCATTATAGGAAAAACTAGACAATCCCTATCAAGTCCTAGAAAACACACAAGACAAGAAGTAAGTGCAAGGAGAATTACAATGAGATGAAATTGCAAGGGAAAAAACACCTTAACATTATACAAAGGAAAATTAGGGTAAGGTGGATATAGAATTCAAAAGCGTGGCATGAAAGAGATGTTAACACAAGTCTACTAGAGGTGACATTTATTAAGTATATAATACCCTCAACACCTCCAGCAAAATTTTATAAAAGAGGAAGTGGAAATATTAAGTTATAATTCCTTGTATTGAAACCTTAGATATTTAAACAAAATGGATTGCCAAAAAAAAATGCAAATGAAATCCATTGATATGATTATACATATATGTCTTTATGTAAATTTCCATCTATACACAAGTTGCAAAATCTCTCATTCCTTTTAATCCTAATGCATCTTTTATTCCAATAATAAAAATATTTTAACCTATAAAATGATATAAAAAAACACAAGCAACACCTCCATATGCCATTTGTTAAACAAGTAGTGATTAATCGATAAATCAACTACATCCTTCATAGAAACATCAGTTTAATACCCCAGTGAACCAAAAAAAAAAAAAAAATTATTAAAGGTAACCAAATTACAAACAATGGAATACCATAAGGTATTTCAAGCTACCTCCGATGGGACTTAAACAAAATGACCATGTGGTATGCTTCAGAAAAAACATGTCCATGCTTTATGCTTGTCTATAATCAACAGAAATGAAGAAACTATCTATGCTTTATGCAAATCTGGGGTTGCCTAGCTCCCAAAATATACCATCTATGCTCTATAGATAATTAATAAAAGGGTATAGAAACCCCAAAGGGTACAATAAAGTGTCAACAATCAGCTCAAAATACATTCAGGACAATCATCTGTCAACTCTAAAATAGAAAGAATTTTAGATCGAAGACCCATGAAGATAAGAACGCGCGCACGCCATTTGCATTTTCAATTAGCGTGTAGAGATCGCACAACAAATACGAGGAAGAAGAATCGATCTGCAAACCCGGAGAGAAACTCCCACCTGGAAATCAAATCGCAAAATCCCAATTGAGGATGTAAGTTTGAGTTGGTTCAACATAATAAAGGATTGAGGGCTTAAGTTTGAGTTGGTTCAACTTGTACAGGATCGAAGATTCATAGTTAGGATTTTCATACTTATAGTTGAAAGTTTGGACATTGGGGGTTTCTGTCTAAACCAAAGTCAGAGTGACTGGTTAAACATGATAAAGAATTGAATAATTGAGGACTCATACTTGAAAAGTTTTTGAGTTGGAGTTGGTTCGACGTGATAAAAGACTTATAATTGGAAGTTTGATTAGAGTTGGTCGATTGAACACAATAAAGCATTGAGGATTCATAGTTAAAAGTTGGAGTTGGTTCAACATGATAAATGATAAAGGACTAAGAACTTATACTTGAAAGTTTGGATATTAAGTCAATATCTAAGTCAAAGGCTGAGGGATTGGTTGAACATCATAAAGGATTAAAGCTTTGAGGACTCATAATTAAGTTAGGGTTGGAGTTGGTTCAACATAATAAAGGATTGAGGACTTATAGTCAAAAGTTTGGGCATTGGGGTGTTTAAGCCAAAATCAAAGGGAATGATTGTAAGTGATAGGGTTAGAACAAAAGATGATAAAGGATTAAAGAGTCATAGTTGAACGTGATAAAGTATAAACTGATTAGTCAAACATGATAAAGGATTGGATTGGGATTGGTTGTACATGATAAAGGATTGGGTTGAAGCAAAGTCAAAGGAATATTCAAAATTTGTTTTTAAGGTTGTTGATCTTCACAAACAAAATGACTAATGTCTTTAAATGATTGTGTTATTGAGCTTCACTAACAAAGGAATATGAAGGATCAATTGATAGAATCATTCAAGCAAAAATTGAGTGAAAAAACAGAGAATAATTGATGCCTTTGTCACACAAATGAAAAGATGATATATCAAAATATTGAAGAGATGATATTGAACATGATAAAGGATAAAGTGGTTGGTTGAACATGATAAAGGATTGGATTGGGATTGGTTGAACATGATAAAGGATTGAGTTGGAACAAAGTCAAAGGAAAATTCAAAATTTGATTTTACACATTATTGGGTTGTTGATCTTCACAAACAAAACAACTAATATCTTTTGACAAAAATTGAGTGAAATTTTTTGAGTGAAAAAGAGAATAATTGATGCCTTTGTCACACAAATGAAAAGATGATATATCAAAATCTTGAAGAGATGATATATCAAAATATAGAATTGTCAAGCACATAATGTAAAGGAATTAAAAGAATAACTAACACTTTTAAATGATTGAGTTGTTGCCCTTTGCAAGTAAAAGGATATGAATGATCAATTGATAGAATCACTCCAACAAAAAGTGAGGAAAAAAAGAGTAAAGAATGTAAAAAAATGTAAATTGAAAACATGAAGCAAGATAAGTTGATAATTGTATTTTTTTTACCACCAATACTTTGATACAAGTGGTTGATACAAACACAAAGAAAGATAGTATTGATTATTCGTTAATTGATAATGAAATGGAATTATTCACATTTATTAAAACGATTTGATAAAGAAAATTTTTGATGAAGATTAACCACAAGCATAAAATGGCCAAACACTAAAGGATGTACAACTATATAAGGAATGTTCATTTGGAATTTTTTTTCTTTTCAAGTTACAATTTAAAATATGAGGAATATTTAGTTGAAATTGTTTTTTTGAAGTTACAAAAGAACAAACTGTTAAGAATGTAAATTAAAACATGAAGTTACAATTTAAAATATAAAAATATGAGGAATGTTCACTTGAAATTAAAAATGTAAATTAAAATATGAAGTTACAATTTAAAATATAAAAATATGAGAAATGTTCACTTGAAATTGTTCTTTTGAAGTTAAAAAAAGAAAAATGTTAAAAATGTAAATTAAAATGCCTAAATACAAGTGGTTGATACAGAAACAAAGAAAGATATGATTGATAACTCATTAATTGATAATGAAATGGAATCATTCACATTTATTCAATCAAGTGGTTTCATAAGAGGAAGTTTTAATGAAGATGAACCACAAGCAAGCATAAAATCGCAAGCACTATAAGATGTTTGGTGGTACAAAGAATATTCACTTGAAATCTTTTTCTTCTGAAGTTACTAAATAAAACATAAAGATAAAACATTAACTTCATAAGAAAAAGATTTCAAGTGAACATTCCTTGTATCATTTTTTTCTTTTGAAGTTACTAAATAAAACATAAAGATACAA
>SNQJ01S0101352.1:0-30707 GCA_010110895.2 Picea sitchensis
AGTTCAACATAAGAGTTTATACTTGAGTGAAGGATACATTTTTACTGGGGTCGTGACAGAAGAGTTCAACAATCAATGCCACCAACATCGTGGTACATAAAGGGTATGGTGCCCTTGATTAAATGTCAGTTTCATACCCTCTTACATGATAGAATCCAGTGGAAACATTGCAATCCTTCCAATCTTGAAATCCTTAAAACTGTTAAGTCTGCTGAATTTTGAATGGGACCTAAAATTCTACTTTCTCCATATGAAGTCCAATGAGGTTGGAACCACTCTCAAACATCCTGAAACAGTTAATGGTAATGTTAAAAATTTAAGTAAAAGGATAAAAATGAAAGATAAAGGAGAATGTCACTTTCAGGAGAAGGGCGGGTAAAATGAAGGGGGTCGGGACCTCTTTAAATAGAATTAGTCAGGCAAAATAACCCTTAGTTGCACACTGAAACACCTAACAGCTGCAACTTGCATGAGAAAACATGAGCCAATGTCCTTTTCTGAGCAGGACATGTGTCCTATTTTCAAGACACGCGTGTCCTGTGAACATGACATGTTCTAAATGAGTATCCAACACGTGTCCTACCATTTGGTGTCCGACACGTAGGATTCGCGACACGAGGGGGGGTTTGGATGTGTCAGGTGACTTAGATTCTCAGTATATTCAGAATACAAAAATTCAAAATTTAAGTGAATGATTCTTCATTAGAGAATGAGAAAACAACTTCAACATTTAGAGAAAATGCAATTCAAGTCAACGATACTTCATTAGAGAATGACAACACACAGGAACAGACATGAATATGGAATGACAACGTTATTTGACTTGAGAGATAACCAAAGGCAATCCTTGATAGACCTCTAATTAGAACTTATTCTAATGTGGAACTAAAAAGATGGAGATTTGATTTTAAAAATGTAAACAAAGCACAGAGTGTGATAGTCAAGAACATGACTTCCAATCAGCCTATAGCATGTGGATAATACAAGAAATATGTAATAATTCATTCAATTTCAGGAGAGTCATGGAGTGAGTCAATAATTGGTAGTGTACCATCTTCTTATGTTAGTTGGATACCATATTGTTCATTATCTAATAGACAAGATGGAAAAGACACACTACCAATTATTAGCTTACTGTATGGTACATATTACTTACCATAAATTAAAAACCCCTGAAATTAAATAACGTTAGTCCAAAAACCCCATGAAATTGAATAAGGTTTGTCCAAAGGACAAGGCTCTAGACCTTCCCTAATATTGACCAGTGTAAAAGGAATAAGACTGCAATGTAAAAGGAATAAATAGAACTTATAAAGCTTGAGGCTCGTTGTTAGTTGGCTCACTTGATGTGTTTTTGGATGTTGTGATAGATGATTGTTTGTTTTTCTTCCATGACTGATGCTTACTTTGATAGAAGTTGTGATAGATGATTGTTTGTTTTGCTTCCATGATTGATGCTTACTTTGATAACTTGCAGAATTGTGGGAAAAACAAGTTGACTACGAGCCATAAAAGTAAGTTATTCTGAATTCATGGTTTCTCTAGTTGACATTAGACAATAATCTAAACAAAACTTTTGAAGTCTAGGGTATAATTGCCATGTTTTAGCAAAGCAGGTAAAAAACTGATATATGGGGTTCTGTTATTGTCTTCTTATACGTGCCCATGTACCATAAGGATATGGGGTTCCATTATTGTCTTCTTATACGTTTCCATGTACCATAAGGATTGCAAAATAAAAGGGAGTTGTCTGATCCTCCCCCATCCTGTATCGAGACGAAGCCAGAGAGAAAGAGGTTCCGGTGTTAAATTGGGTTAAACCCTTGGAGAAGACCAAAGAGACACAATTTTGGTCTACTTTGGTAGCACTGCAAGAGGCAGCAAAATAACCCATATCTCTTGGAAAGAATGTTGAATCGAAGAGGTGTCTACAGTTAATGTGGAAGGGAAGACCAAGCCAACAATAAAGGAATCAAAGGCTTTTACAGTTTGACATCATTTTAAGTCTGGAAACAAAATCTATTTATGGATTTTGTGTTGTAAAACTGTAAGTCCGAGTTGGCCTTGTGTTGGAAATGTTAATTATAAGTCATGAGATTTACGCTTACGTCGACTCTGTCTATCACGGAAAACAGAGATGTTACACAGTCAAAAACCGCAAGCAGAAGTGTTAGCAGGAGCGTTATTTAATGATCTGATATTTATCTTTCTCGAACCTTGTTATGCAGATAGAGTTAGTCGTATTTATTGTCGTCTTAATTGGTTGAGTCGGTTTGCTTCTACAAGAAGTTTATGTCTTCATCTTTATATGTTCGAGTCTATAGGTAGTCGAGACAGATGGTGTGTGTTAATAGTTAGCAAGAGCAACAACTGTGTAAGGAGTCTGAGAATTCTGAGAGCACAAGCTTTGTTTTGTAAGTTTGCAAAAGTTGTTGGAGTCGAAGCTTGACATAGTTTTGTATCCTATAACCGTGTGCAACATCAAGTTGATAATATATATTAAGTATTTGTGTATTGACATATTCAATGAGTATTTCTGAGTTTTGGTTGTGTTTGTGAGTTTATGTGTCGAGAGTAGCATAGTGACAAGAAATCACTTTATTAAGTGTTATCATCATAGCGCGCGGTCTTTTTTGCAGTCTGGTAACTGCGCAGTAAGTCCTGAGAATTCAACGATGCAAAATTTTCACAGCGCGGTTGTTGTAACTGCACTACGTAGATTTTTTCTACGTGCAATATATCTAAGATTTGGTATCAGATCAGGTTTTTCTGGAGTAATTTTTATTAGAGTAATTTCCAAGAGGAGTAGCTCTGTTGTAAGGTGAAATCATGGCTTCTACTTCAAATATGTAACCTCCCACTTTTACATGCAAAAATTATGAGTTATAATCCTTGACCATGAAGGAATTATTTCGGGGTCAATATGTTTGGGAGATAGTAAAAAATGGTTATGTGGAACTAGCAGATCAGGAAGCATACAATGCCCTCACTCAAGTTGAGAAGGATGCTTTGAAAGATCAAAGGAAGAAGGATGGAAATGGAATGTTTTACATACATCAAGCCATGCATGAAAGGATACTCCCAAGAGTAGCATTAGCAGAGCAAGCCAAGGAAGCATGGGACATATTCAAAACTTCTTATCAAGGTATGGACAAATTCAAGACTTCAAAACTAGAAATTCTTAGAAGAGATTTTGAAACTCTATCAATGAAAGACACAAATTCAGTAGATTCATTTTACACCCATGCTATTGGCCTGATATATCATATTAAATCTCATGGAGAAACCATAGAGGATAGGAAGGTTGTTGAGAAGGTACTTAGGAGTCTTCCTCATAAATTTGATACCCTTGTTGTGAACTTAGAAGAGAACAAAGACTTTAGTCGGTTTAGTTTAGATGAGTTGCAAGCCTCCCTCATTAATCATGAACAAATATTAAATAGATCAAATATGTCATTAGAAAATGAATTTTCCGCACAGTAATCAATAATCCGTGGAACATGAAGGGGGAGAGCTAACTCTAGGGGTAGAGGAAGGAGTTTTTTTAGAGGAGGACACAATAGCATTCCTAGAAATAGTGGTGGAAGAATTCATAGATTTGATAAATCAAAGATCCAGTGCCATTATTGTAAAAATTATGGACATTATGCATATGAGTGCAGGAAGAGACAATATAATCAGAACAAGTAAGGTCAAGATCAGTCAAACAATGCAAATACTCCCTCCAACCCTATGTTTATGGCGTGCGTTGAAGCAGTGCCTATAATTTCCCCAGTTGAATGCAACATTGCTCAAGAAAGTCCAGGTGACATATGGTATCTAGATTAAGGCTGCAGTAATCACATGAAAGGAAACTTAGATTTGTTTTCTAGTTTGGATTAGTCAGTCCAAACAAAAGTTACATTTGGAACTAATATCCAAGTCATTGTCTTGTGTAAAGGAAATATTAACATTCTAACTAAACAGGAGGAGAAAAAGGTTATTCATGATGTATATTATGTTTGTGGCCTAAAACATAATTTGATGAGCACATGACAATTGTTACAAAAATGATATAGAATCTACATGAAATATAATCATTGTGTGATTATGGACAAATATCCAAGCAATCAACTTATTGAAAGAATTCAGATGACAAGAAATAGAATGTTCACATTGACATTGAATCCAATCATGAAGAGAAAAACAATGCAAGGTTTCTATGAAGAAAAATATGTGCACTCTGACACTGCATTCAAAGAAAAAAGTGAAGAAGTAAGTGCCCGTAGTTCTAAAGAAGAAAAAGGCAGTGCACGCAATTTTAAGAGAAAAGAAGACAATGGCATAGAGATGCAAGAAACATTCCAATATGAAGCACAAGATGATTCTTGGATATGGCATTTCATATTTGGACACTTAAATTTTGGAGGTCTTAAGCTACTACATACAATGGATATGGTGAAAGTTTTGTCATTAATTGAAAAAACAAAAATAATATGTGAAGGTTTCATCTTTGAAAAGAAACATAGAGAGTCATTTCCAATTGGTAAGTCATACAGAGAAAAAGCTCCACTGGAAATTGCACATTCAGATATATGTGGACCAATTCAAACACCATCTATAGAAGGAAGCACCTATTTTCTTACATTTATTGATGATTTCACAATAAAAATATGGATTTATTTTCTAAAACATAAGTTTGATGCATTTGGTTGTTTTCAAGAATTTAAGTCACTTGTGGGGAAGAAGAGTGGTTATTACATCAAGGTTCTAAGAACTGAAAGACGTGTTGAGTATGTTTCAAGAGATTTTCAGAACTTTTGTAAAGTTCATGGCATTTACAAGCAATTTACTATGCGATATACACCATAGCAGAGTGGTGTCTCGGAGAGGAAGAATAACACCATCATGGAAGTGGTGCGCAGTATGTTGGAAGCCAAACATTTGTCAAATGAGTATTGGGATGAAGCAGTAGAAACTGCAATGTACATCATGAACAAATGTCTGAAAAAGAGTATGAAAAACAAGGTTCCTCAAGAAGCCTGGACAGGTATGAAGCATAATTTTGTGCATTTAAAAGTCTTTGGTTTGTCGCATACGCACATGTTCCAGATGAGTTGAGAAAGAAGCTAGATAAAAAAGGACAAAAATGTATTTTTTTTGGATACTTTGAAGATACAAAAGCATACAAATTGGATGATCCTATTGCAAGAAAATGTATAATTAGTCACGATGCTCAATTTGTGGAGAATGAAGCATGGGATGGAAGCATAGAAAGGACAGTTAGAATTATTGATTCTATCAAACATGATGATATGGAGGATGAAGTGGTTCAAACACAAGTTGCAATTCAGTGTACAGTTCCTTCCACTCCTGGAACTACGACACAAATCGTAGCACAAACTACTCCAGTGAGATCTGCAGGTGTGCAGTCCACACCTAGAGCGCAACAAAATCCAGTAAGCAGTCCAAGTAGTTCTACATACCCATATCCAACATTAGCAAGTATGTTACCAAGGAAGACAAGAAGTCTGCACAACATCTACAATGTTGACACAACAAATTCATTTTTTTTTCATTGCTCTGTTTTCACAAATAGATGATCCATTAACATTTAAAGAAGTTTTCAATGATGATGTATGGGCACAAGCCATGGATGAAGAAATTAAATGCATAGAGAACAATCAAACATGGAAATTGGTAAATGTACTTGAGGAAAAGGACGTGATAAGTGTCAAATGGATTTATAAAACTAAGCATGATGCAGAAGGAAATTTGCAAAAGCACAAGGCAAGGCTAGTTGCAAGAGGTTTTACACAACAACCTGGAATAGACTTCAATGAAACATTTGTGCCAGTTGCGCGCATGGACACAATTAGAACTGTGTTAGCCATTGTTGCATAGAATAAGTGGCATGTTTATCAAATGGATGTAAATTTGGCATTTTTTAATGGACATTTATAAGAAGAAGTATATGTGAAACAACCACAAGGCTATGAGATTCCAAGACAAGAAAACAAAGTATACAGATTGAAGAAGGCATTGTGTGGATTAAAGCAAGCTCCCATAGCTTGGTATAGTCGCATAGATTCCTATCTCACTCAGAATGGATTTCAAAGAAGTGATTGTGAGCCAACACTATATATCAAATCCAATCAACAAGGTAATATGTTAATTTTTTACTTATATGTAGATGATTTGATTTTTATAGATGATTTTGGCATAGAATAATTTAAGTCAGTCATGAAGGATGAATTTGAAATGACTGATTTGGGGCTTATGAGATATTTTTTGGGTATTGAAGTTTACCAGTCCAATGCTAGTATATTTATTTCACAATCTAAATATGCATATGAAATTTTGAAAATATTCAACATTTTAAATTCCAAAGCAACCCCAACACCTGTCATAACAGGATTGGAGTTAAGAAAAGAAGATGAAGGGTCCAAGGTGGATCCCACACTATTTAAAAGGATGGTAGGCAGTCTTATGTATCTGTTAGAAACAAGGTCTGATATTATGTATGGAGTGAGCCTGATTTCAAGGTTCATGGAAACTCCTAAAGAATCACATTGGAAGACACGAAAAAAAATTATGAGATATGTGAATGGAACAAAAGATTTTTGCATTATGTATTCTACTTCAGAAGATTTAAGACTTATTGGATACAATGACAGTGGTTGTGGAGGCAAATAGATGATAGGAAAAGTACCTCTGTGTACACATTTCATTTTGGAACAGGTGTAGTGTATTGGGCATCAAGGAATCATCCAATTGTGATTCTTTCTTTAGTTGAAGCTAAGTACGTTGCAGCTACAAGAGCATCTTGTCAAGCAGTTTGGATGGGAAGAATGTTAAAAGATTTGTTGCAAGAAAAACATGAACCAACTACAGTATTTTGTGACAACAACTCCGCCATCATGTTATCCAAGAATCATGTGTTTCACAAGAAAACCAAGCATATTGATACAAGATATCATTTTATCAGAGAATTGGTGAATAAAAAAGAAATTTGCTTAAATTTTTGCAGGTCTAAAGAAAAAATTGCAGATATTTTCACAAAAGATTTGACAAGAGATTCATTTTAGAAACTGCGAAGTTGTCTAAGAGTCAACGTAGTAACAAATGTTTGACATTTCATGTCAATTTAAATTTCTTTTGTAAATTTTGTGTTTTGTAATCCCACCTACTTATAATTAAGGGGGAGTGTTGGAAATATTAATTATAAGTCATGATATTTACGCTTACGCTGACTCTATTTGTCACGGAAATCAAAGACGTTACACAGTCCGACATAATAAGAAGAAGTGTTAGCAGGAGTGTTATTTAATGAACCAATATTTTTCATTCTCGAGCCTTGTTATGTAGATAGAGTCAGTAGTATTTATTGTCATTGTAATTGTTTTAGTTGGTTTTCTTCTACAAGAAGTTTTTGTCTTCATATTTATATGTTCGAGTCTGTAGGTAGTAGAGACAGATGGTGTGTGTTAATAGTTAGCAGCAACAACAACTATGTAAGGAGTCAGAGAAGTTTGAGAGCACAAGCTCTATTTTGTAAGTTTGCATAAGTTGTTGGAGTCAAAGCTCGACATAGTTTTATATTTTGTAACCGCGTGCAATATCAGGTTGATAATATATATTAATTATTTGTGTGTTGACATATTCAATGAGTATTTCTAAGTTTCGGTTGTGTTTGTGAGTTTATGTGCTGAGAGTAGCATAGTGACAAGAAATCACACTATTAAGTGTTATCATCACAACGCATAGTATTTTGTTCAATCTAGCAACTCTGTGGTAAGTCCCGAGAGTTCATCGATGAATAATTTACATTGTGCGGTCATTGCAACTGCATTGCACAGAATTTGTTTGCATGTTGTATATTTGAGACCTTGTTGTATTTGTTGTAACAAGGAAAGCCCCGGAGGCTGCATGAATATAATTTTTTTTTTTTTCTGATTAATAAAAATAGACTATGTATGTTGTTTATTTTGCACCTGTATATGTGAATGAATTGGTGTTTTTGAGTATTTGCTTCAATGTTTCACGGGGAAATTTGTAGTAGGGCATGAGGAGGATATTTTCATCCTACATCAGAATATTTTTATGATCAACTCACCACCTAAATTTATTTTGGTGCCTAGAAATTTGGCAATATATTGGTACACATGTCCATACACAACAGTTATCATGCAACACAACTTCCTTTAACATTCAACTCATATCATGTTTTTCTAGCCACAATTCCATGTTACTAGTAAAATAATCCCATAATTTGCAACAGGTCTTCTCCACAAGCAACAATGAATTTTGATGTGTACAGAAAAATAGATATGACAAATCATAGGCCTTATTTACCAGGATTCTAGGAGATGAGTTGTAGGATCCTCCTGCAACATTAAGTCTAAATAAATACTGAAATAAAATCACTAACCACTACAAGGTTTTCCATAACAGATCATCAATATTTGAAACGGGCAATAAAATTTGGCACAAGGCATATAGCTTATATTACAACCGATGGAATCAAACACTGAAAATATAGAATATGAAGATCTTTATAAAGAATAAATAAGAGCTCAAATAATTGAGATTCAACCTCAAAAAAAAATTAACGTTAGTTGCCTAATCACAAAAAAATGGCCAAAAGCTCAACGGGAATGCCGAAGTAAATCAAGAATGATTTTGCAAGTAATTCTTGTTGGCAACGTATCATTTTCATTTTCATTCTCATGCAATAGTCTATGCACCATCCATTTATGTCTAATATTTACTGTAGAATTCCCTTATATTCATTTTATTCTAGATTTCCCAAATATTTATGTATAATATTGCCTGTAGAATTTCCTTATATTCATTTTATTCTAGATTTCCCAAAGATTCTAGTACTGACACTGGCCACCTTCCATTCCTCCATTTATGATTCAATGCATACTTTTTATCTATATTTCAAAAGAATGTATTTTCAATGTGGATGACTTACATTGAGTACCAGTCTATCAAGCCATCAAGCTACTTTAATGTTGCCACTGTAATAAAACATAAATGCTTTATTCTACCATAAGTTTGGTGAAAGAATTCGGGAAGCCGAGGCTTTGCAAAAATTGTGCAAATTATGCTCTTCAAAGTAGAATTATGGTCATATGTTGTTCTTTTTAAATCTGAGCAAGGGTTGAGTAGGTTTATTGTAACCTCTACCACTGTTCCAATAGATGATCAAACTCCACCTAATAGCATCAACTATTTTGTACCAGACCCCTTGTGGGAAGAACCTGAAGAAGGAAGTAAACATAATGAGTAAGAGAACAATGCCATTACCATAAGTTAAAGGGTGATATCTATCATAGAAGAGTTGCTAGTGGAGTGAAATTCAAATGACCTAGAACTACCAATGCAAGATGAATGTGTGGATAAAAAATGCTTGAATGGTAAAATGGGTGAGGATATTAAAACGACATCCAGAAACATGGATTCATCTTTAAATGGTTCAAATATATTTTCTTCATCCATGACTTCAATATATACAATATTAGACAAGAAGGATTATTATGGAAAAACAAACAAAGAGGTAAAAGAAGTGGTCTATAAGAATGATAATATTGGAATTGTTGTCCCTAATTCAGATCTAGAAGAAAATGTAGTACAACAAGAAGTTCCTGAGGATGTAGTATAATTACCTTTGTCTGATGATCCTAGATGCTCTACATCATGCAGATGGGTATGGTTTCTAGAGTTTTACGTTCCATGGATCTAACTCTATATGTGGATGGCTATAGCAGCCAAGCTTTGCATACCCATTGTTTTCTTCCTCACCTTCGGTGCAACTTATTTGAGTTATCAATTCTCATGGATAATGTCTAATACGGAGAAAGAAACCACTGCGGAGGACTTGATGGTGCCTTCACCCAACTATCCTTCATATAATGAGTGTTAATATGTGCTTGTTTAACCATAGACAATATCACTATATTGTCACCCAACTATAGGCACAAATCCATCCCCGAGCACTATAACCTTGACAAATAGAATGATTCTGGAAGCAGTACCAAACCCAACAGATAACCAAGAGATAATATATATATCTCTCTCCAAGAATAACGCACCAAGCATAAAGTACACAAACCAGAAACCAAGACCAAAAACCCAGTTGCAGTAGCTACAGTTGCACTCCTCCTCCAAACTTGCGCACCACTTAACTTTTGAGTTGTGAGTGAGTGAATTTCCAAATGAGCTCAATCACCCTCTATTTATAGTTCTCTTTGTCACCTATACATGCTAACTTCTTATTTTAGAGGCTAATACTTAAATATTAATTCTTTTATCCGACATGTCTTCTAGGGTTTCTACACATCCGTTTAGGGTTTCTCTAGCTTCCAGAACATTCTAATCTAGTCAGAAGTTACATATTGAGGTTAATACCTCCCACAGCTACCATAACATCAACACTCCCTCCTAGTTAGGGAGGTATTTAATGGTAATGGTCTTAAGCACAAACATACCATTATACTGATAACATCATAATAGCCACACAAGCTATCGCATGGTCATGTAGATGAACTCACGAGAAACATCACCACTATAAATATCATCTTATAGCATTGAATGAATCATCTCTCGAGGCCATATTCCATCTGAGTCATCGGACATGATGTTGAATAAGTCACTCACTCAATAGAGTGATATAAGGACCATTCTTCTAATCTGGACATACATCCTAGAAGAATAGTTGTCCCAACATATGTTGAAATCCCCACAATGGGCTACAAGGACAATTCTTCTAATCCGGACCTACGTCCTAGAAGAATTTCAACCCTCCCAGATACTAAAATACACACCATGGGCTATAGAGACCATTCCTATAGGAATTCCAGTCTCAAACTATTTTCTAATCAGGTCATATGTACCATAGAGATCAATCTCTACGCATATGCCTTAGAAAATATTGGTCTCGTATCAACCACCCTAATCGGGACGTTGTGTCCTTAGGGGTTGGACTATTCAGCTTGATCAGGCCAATAACCATGCCTCAGGAGAATATTGATCCTGAACCATTTTCCTAATCGAGACACAATTTGTGCCTTAGGAAAATACCAGTCCATGATACATCAACAATCTGTCAACTTGGACCATTCTCCACAGGGAGAATATTTGTCCACCAGCAATATGTTCTTCCTAGACCATTCTCCACCTGGAGAATGTTTTTCCACCAGCACATTGACTATCCATCTAGCTAGAAATTATCTCCAACACTAGTAGTAGTCTCCATGGAAATAAGATAGTAGCATACAACTGCTATAGTGCCATCCAATAGAACACAATTGTGTCTATCCATAATAGTATACAACTATTGTCTAGTGGTACACAACCACTCCTAGTAGCACACGACTACTAACCAGTGACACACAATCACTACCAGTGGAACACATCCACCATAGTAGAATATAGATACTATCTAGAGACATACAATCTCCACATCAATCAAATCAATATGATATCATCCTACATCAACAATGTCATCAGTTGCATCACCTCTAAGTTGTACTAGCATTATTTATATGCATCATATCTAAGTTGTACTGGCGTGATCCCGAGTATCTTCTACATCATCTCTAAGTCGTACTAATATAGAATTATGTCAATGCATCATATCTAAGTTGTATGCCACCTCTAATTTGTACACGCGTGATGTAGATCAGTGCCTCATTGTGCCATATTTATGGTGTATGATCATCTCTAAGTCGTACTAGCATGACATATCTAGCATGATGCTAATGCATCATATCTAAGTTGTATGCCACATCTAAGTTGTACTCACATGATCATATCTAGCATGACATGAGCCCCCTTCATCATCTCTAATATGTATGGTCATCTCTAAGTCGTACTAGCATGACATATCTACCATGATGTCAATACATCATATCTAAGTTGTATGCCACATCTAAGTTGTAGTCGCATGGCCATATCTAGCATTATGTGGTTCACCAACATTGTCTCTAAGTTTTAATAGCATGACATATCTAGTATGATGTCAATACATGATATCTAAATTGTATGCCACCTCTAAGTTGTACTAGCACGATGCTCCTCAAGCCACTGTATCAACAAATCCAACCATATGTATCATATCTGAGTTGTACTAGCATGATGCAAGCATAATCTCTAAGTTGTATGACCATCTTTAAGCTATAATAGCATGATACAGATCCACAACTCACTGAAAATCCATGATGCCACATATCAGTGCTCCCTCCCAACCAAGGAAGTCATCTCCTCCCTTTCAACCAAGGGAGTAATATCCACGAGCCCCAGCTTGTCCCTCAAGTATGAAAACTTTATCTTGGACAAAGGCTTCGTCAAAATATCTTCAGTATGCTCATTAGTGGAGATATACTGGAGAACCACTTCTCCCCTATGGACAATAGTACTTTATCTCAATGTACTTCAACCTATCATGGAACACCGGGTTCTTTGAGAGTTTCAAACAACTTTGATTATCACAATATATCACAGTCGAATCCAACACCTAATCAAACAGTCCAGAAACCAGCTTACGGAGCCACACTTCTTTCGTAAAAGCATCATAAGCTGCAATATACTCTGCTTCTGCAGTGTTGAGTGCAACAAACTTTTGTTTTCTACTATCCCATGATATCATAACAGATCCCAAACTGAAACACATACTAGAAGTACTATTTTTATCATCTGCACTCCCTACCCAATGTGAATCAGTAAATCCATGCAGTTGCATATCATTGTTTGAGACATACCTCAAACCATAAGTTATCATCCCATGAAGATATCTCAAGATATGCTTTGCAATTATCCAATGCTCTTGTCTAGGTTTCACCCGAAACTGGCTCAACATGTTCACATCAAAGAAAATGTCTAACCTAGTATTCACCAAATACATTAAGGAGCCAATCAACTGCCGGTACAGGGACGAGTCTACTAGATCATAATCAGAATATATCCACTTCCTCAAATATGTTACCATGGAAGCTATCATAGATTTTCAATCCATCATCCCAAACTTCTAAAGGATATTTACAACATACTTCCCTTGTCCTAGGAAGAATTCACCACGCTTCTTCCATACTTTTGATCCCAAGTAGTAGTGCATGAGACCATGATCCTTCATATCAAATTCAGTGGCTAGCTCCCTCTTACACTAAATAATGAGAGGCTCTGCACTTGTTAGGGACAAATCATCAACACATAACAGTAGAATCACACGTGCATTATTCACAACTTTGTAATAGAGATTTGGATAGGCATGACTCTTGGAAAATCCAAGTCTTTTCAAGTCGCTATCAATACATGCATACCAAGCTCTTGGAGCTTGCTTGAGTCCATACAAGGCCTTCTTCAATCTGCATACATGGGTTTCTCTTGGGTGTACCTCAAAACATTGAGGTTTCTCTATGTATACTTCTTCCTCAATTACTATATTGAGAAAGGTGGTGTTTACGTCCATCTGATGTAAAATCCAACCCATGGATGCTGCTAGAGATATGATGGCTTTGATAGATGTATATGTGGCAACCAAAGAAAACGTTTTATCATAATCTTTTCCCTCCTTGTGGGATAAATCTCTAGCCACAAATATTGCCTTGTATTTATCGATAATTTCATCCACTACATGTTTTATCTTGTAAACTCATTTAGGCACAATTTTCATACATCGTTTTTCATGATTGATATTCTTCCATTACAACTTCCTTCTATTCTTTCTTCTTCATTGCTTCTTCAAAGGTGGTAGGTTTTGTAACTGGAATATGGTTTTGACTTATTTCTTTCTCTGAAAGTTCTCTCTAAAGCACCATACTTCTCTGCATGATCTCACGATCTCAAGTTGGTATTCTCTTCTTAGTCTTATCTTGGTGTAGATCTTTGTGGTTTTTCCATGTCTGATACAACATTCTTACATAGTAACTTATTTGGAACAAACAAATACATCCTCATGGTAGCCTCATGAAATCTTGTAAGATAACTTTCCTGAGACAAGAACAATAAAAGTATTTCCAATATAATATCATTTTCATAAGAACATATCTATGGTAACAAGAATGAATAACAATTTTATGGTGATCATCATAGTATGACCAAGATGACCTGCCCGGGAGCAAAACAAGAAATATCTCCTAGAGGAGATGCTAGTTTAATTTTCAAACAAGTAAAATAAGCATATTACATACAACCAAGTATTCCTAACAGTAATATAACCTTTCAAATATTGTTGTCACAACTATAGTGTTTACTTGTACTATAGCAACTATCAACCTTGATATGTGCAAATTGAAACTTAACAATTTGATCAATCAAACCTGGAACCTAGAGCCTCAACTGCTTGTTCCTCTGAATGTATTGAATCCAAGATCACTGCTTGGACAAGGTATCTTGTACATTCCCTGCAAAATACACTCATGCTTTTGTTGGATGGTATAACATGAAAAACATATACGAGTGCATACCTTTGAAATTTGCAACATTGTTCTGCTTGTCTTCTAATTTGAAACTATACACCATCTTGACAAGAAGAGGTTAGAAACTAAAGTTTCAATGATTAGAACATGCTAGAAACCCTGAAATTACAACTTTGACCACAAAATCAATTTTGACCAAAAGTCAAACTTTGACTTTGACTAGTCAACCTTTGACTTTTACTTTGACCAAAAACTCAAACTTGACATTTTTTCTTGTTGAGAGTACCAACATGTGTTCTAGGGTAAGGTGCACTAGAATATCCAGAAATTAGGTCTAATGCTTCACTTAAGGTTCCCAAAGAGTTGGATTTGGGTTTGTTGCAGCTGCACAATCAGAAAACCTAGCTGCAATTGTAACTGGTGCCACAACAAGCTTAACAAAGAACTGCCATGATACCTTTTAGTGGTTATATTTTCTTGAAGGTGGTGTGGTCCCATAACCTATTAAGATGTGCGCGTTTAACCATAAAAAATATCACTATATTGTCACCAAACCATAGGCATACAACCACCCTTGAGCACTGTAACCTTGACAGGTAGAATAATTATGGAAGCAGTACCAGACCCAACATAAATGTTGTGTGAAACATGTATATCACCGAACATGGGGCATAAGTAAATGACGCTTGGCATGTAGAGCACCATTTATTTTTTGAAACTATATAACAAATTAAAAATTTGTTCACAGTGGAAGAAAAAAATTGGAAATTTAAATGCATTTGCCATATAGACTGGTGAAAGATAAAAATGTATGAAGACATAAATTTAAAAGGAGATAAGAAAACAATTTTATTTGAAATATGTAAAAAACTAAAAGTTTGTTACATACTACAGGAAATTTTGAAATGTATATCACGGAAATGTTGTGTGCAACATGTATATCACAGAACATGGGGCATAAGTAAATGACGCTTGGCATGTAGAGAACCATTTATTTTGAAATATATACAAAAATAAAAGTTTGTTACATGTAAAAATTGAAATGCATTTGTCATACAGACTGGTGAAAGATAAAAATGTATGAAGACATAAATTTAAAAGGAGATAAGAAAACAGTTTTATTTGAAATATGTCAAAAATAAAAGTTTGTTACATACTACTAGAAATTTTGAAATATACAAAAAAAATTAAAGTTTGTTACATATAAATCAAAATTTGAATGCATTTGTCATGTAGACTGGGATTGGGGCTCCCACGGACCATTAGAGAAATATGTACAAGAAACAGGACTGTAGAGAGAAGATAAAGTACAATACCTACAAAAAAATAAATTGAAAGGTATAAGTGTTTGCCTACACATCTCTATTTAAAAAGGTGGAATAACTGGGTTGATAAAAAAAGCAGGATGCGATCAGTAGACTTACAACGAGGGTACATATGAGCCCTTTGGCTATTTGCTTGCGGTTTTCGTTTCATTAATGTCGCCGACGACTGCGGTTTCAATGATGTCATCAACAACTGCTGGAATCTTGGCAACTGTTGTTGGCTTTTGTCGGCAGCCTGCTTCAATTCCCTTTCGAGCCATTCTTCAATGTTGCTTCTCATTGGGGCGAAGTTGATCTCATTCCGTATTTTTATGTTGAAAAGATCGTTTTGTAATTCCCATAAGTCGATAGAAATATTACACAGAGCCTGATGAATTTCCTCATTCTGTACTGAATATTTGACTAGCTAGTCGTCGACGTGAGCTTGATCAAAGTGAAGGATGCTATAAAAAAAAATCCAGAGACAAGGCCTTAAACATAACAACATGTTTATCGAACTCTTTCCTAGTTAAGGGCAAGGATTTTGCAATTAAGTCGGGGTCTTGGAAGTCGTTGGTTTTTCCGACTAAGTTTATTCTTGACAACCTTGTGAATAATTTATCTTTTTTTGATATGGCTTGTTCACATGACTGAACAATGAGATGCAGGTTCTTCACTTTTTCTTTCCAACATGAATTCAATTGACTGATCCGGTTTTTGGATGGAATATCTTTTTCTCTTCTTTTTGTTTTTGTAATATTGTTGACAATGGTGCCAAAAGGAAGGATCGTTTTTAAAAAGAAATTTTCTTCATCTTTTAACTCCGCCTGCAAATGTTTGGGAAAACTATGTGCCCTGGTTCCAAGGGATGTTATGGTTTGTGATGTTTTCTATGCCTCAACAACCAGTTCCATTCTTTTCTTGATATTATTCTCCACATATCTTCTACAGGATGCGAGCAGGGTGGAGGATGCTTTTACGTTGGTTGCAGGGGTGGCAGGCATGGCTATTGCCAAAGGATTGACAAGCAATGGCATAGGAATCAAAGCCTCTTCCAATTCCTTGACCTGGTCCNGCCTCGATGCCTCCAATGGAATCATGAAGTGCTTATCCTCTTGCACTGTGAAGTTGAAAGATTTGGGATGACCGCATGTTGGCAAGGTCAACCTCTTCATCGGATTTTCCTTTCTTATTTTTTACATATTTTTTCTCAATTATCAATTTTTTGGACTAGCTATCAAAAACAGTGCTCTGGAACACGAAGGATTCATCTTCGTCAAAATTTTCGGTAACAGATATGTCCATTGGACGACTATGCTGGATGGAATCTCCGAATTGATCAAGGTAGTGGAGCATGCTATCCATATCAGTGTCAAGTTCCATGATCTCACTCTGAATTTCCGGCTCTTCTGCTTGCCCCACATTTTTTTTTATCTTGTTCTCTACTGGAAGCTTGTGAGAACTATCAATTTTAGAGTGAGGAGGGTCGTTATCTCCTCCTCCGTTTGAAGAAATTTGAGTTTCTTTGTTTCTTTGGTGGGTCGTTGGAGCGATGCTCCGAGATGTCGTACTTTTTGGAGTGTTATTTTCCGATTGAACACTCTTGTCACCAGGGCCTTTGCCCTATTGCGTGTACAATTTAGTTCAGCTTAGCACTGTGTCTAGGTCGTCGGCATCAGAGGCATGAGCGTTTTCGCCACTGTCTCTGTTTTTGGGAATGTGTTTTTTGAAAAAACAATCTCCGAGGCTAAGTGTTTGTAAATGTTGTCGAAAAATATTATAGGGGTCGAACCCTCTTATGATTTCATCATATCACAAGTTGGAGATGTTATAATGTGCTGTGAATTCATCAATTTTGTTTACGTTTTTCAATACGAACTCCACTACTTTCCAAGGTAGAGGAATGGACTATTTTTTTCTTCTTCTTTTTCAACAGATGCAACCAGTAATTGTATTGTCGTGCTACTTCTACAACACACATTATGTCTTTAATGTGACATGGAAGGAGAGCAGGTTTTTCCGTGGAGCCAAAAATTATTATGACAGTGTAATTATCCAAATGTTCGAGTGTCCCCTTCCTGTCCAAAAAACCGGTTGCTTGTTCAGATATGCGGGGAGCATCTTCTCCTAACAACAAAACTTTGAAAACATACACAAAGCCATTAAAAACCTCATAAAAACAGTGAGAAACCTTGTGCTTCCACAAGGATTGGTACCAAAACGTTACTGGGTCGAATCCCCAGTTGACATTCTTGGACAGAGACAGTTTTGGAAACCGACAGGAATGCGCTATTGCAAAAACTAAGTAGGACGACATATAAAATTTATTTTCCCTTTTGAAGCTTGACAATTAGGAACAAATTTCATGTGAAATTAACTTGCCCCAATAAAAAATGGCTTGTTCGTTGACTGTGAAATACAAAATATAAAGAGCCATCTGGGAAACAGTTGTTGTGGACTCATGTCCCGTTATTCTTGTAAACAACCAGGCAATTTCATGAAATGGATTTCTAAATGAACTAACCTACAAGCTTGTAATATCTTTAGGAACTAGAAGCAGGTTTTCCAATAAATGGGGCAAGAAGTCCAACCCATTATTATGCTTTGCTAGGAACTATTTGCAATATTCTCCTCTAAACGTCAATGTTGGCTCCGACAATTTTAGCATCTGGTGGAAGACCTGAGGTGACAAAGAAACAGAAGAACGGTCCCGCAGTGGAATAATTCTTTTGTCTGAAATAAATTTATCGGCGCACCAAGAGACCAGGTCCATACAGTCAAAAACCTCAGGGACACAACCTGCACGAGCAATCCCAAAGGTCAAAATTACTTGGTTCTCTACAACAGAGGTTCAGTAATAAGAATATGCCCTGGACCACTGGAATTTCTGGTCCTCGTGCCCGAATATGTTCACTGTATCTCCACATAAATGTTGTCGAGTTGATGCCATAGGTTTATGAGAACATTGGTTTTCTCCAGATGATGGTTGAAATGAACAGTTAGAGTCGATAATGTAACTCTCCACTAAAGATTGGTTAAATGATTATGAATGGGAAATATCCTCAAGCATTTCTGATCCAGGTGGATATCGGTGGCCACCCACCTTTTCCAAGTGGCTCAAAACAGTTTTCTGGCAATTTTGGCAATTTACTATTTTTAGCAGTTTTAACTTCTGGGGCCATTTTGAGGGGCTAAATGAAGGTTTTTTTGGATCGAGCTTCGCCATGTTAACTAAAGGAATAATTTATCCCCAAAAATGAATCTCCTCGATTCTACCTTTCCAACGGGCTATCATACACCTAAAACGAAGATCGTATGCAAAAGTTATGACCCCAGGAAGTTGATGTACTAACTTACCCAAACAGGGCCCACATGACTTTTGGCGCTTCATATCCTAGGGTTAGGTTTTTGGATGTCAAGGATTTTTGGCATTCCTATTTACTGTAAAAAGGCCTTCAGAGCCTCATTATAATCATCTTCTTGCAAATGCGAGTAGTCGTCACATCTCTTCTCAGAGATAAGCTGCCACCATTATAGCAAGTATTTCACTTTGTACTTTTACTGTCTCTGTACATTTATTTCATTAATAGAAATCATGTATTACTGTATATATTTTCCTCTAGTTATATTAACGATATATTTTTGTTATATTACTGTTTCTCTTTCAATATATCTGTATATTTCTGTGTTATATCTCCGCTCTCATTTCATGCCGAAAATAATCCGGATCAGTGGTATCAGAGTAGGCTACTCTTGATCGTTCTTTTCAATGCATGTCCCTGACGAGGTCCAAGTATAGAAAATTGGGTCTCCATCTTGTCTCTCTTGAAAACAATCACTCTTTCACACCCAAGAAACCCTCAATGGTGGAAGAAACGAAAAATGACGGATCAGACGATCCTATCAATCTGTTGCTTGAGCAAGCTCTCACGCGACAGAGGGACGAAATGATGGAGAATTTTTCCCACATCCTTCAATGTTTCCCAATAGCAGCATGTGCATCTTCATCAAACAACCACTTTGGAAGAACCTTTCCTTTCAAGGTACATGTTAATTTTGATATTCTCATATTTGAAGGTCAGATAGATGCGGATGCCCTAGACAAATGGTTAAATCTATTAGAAGGTTATTTCTCTGTTCATAATTTTTTTGACAGAGAAAAGATCACCTTCGCACTCCTTAAATCTCTCCCCCGTGTCAAACATTGGTGGTAAACTTACTGGGAGCAAAGTTCCACAGAAGAGTTTGGAATATATGGGGTCGAGCTCACTTGGTATTTTTTTGTGGATGTCGTAAAGGAACAATATTTGTCTGTTGGAATCTATGAGAACCAGTACATGAAATGGACCACACTGAGGCAAGAGAGGGGCCAAGAAGTTTCAGAGTTCACCAATACCTTCCATACCTTGCGCACCAAGCTGGGTATCAAAGAATCCGAACGACATTTGGTTCTGAAATACCGTGGGGCTCTACACATATACATCCAAACTGAAATGGATTTTCTGGACATCTCATCACTCGATGCTGCTTATCGATATGCTCTTAAAATCGAGCAGAAATTTAAGCACTAGAACAAATGGGAGTTCGGGTAAGCAAGTCCGCAACAACCAAAGTATAACAAAGATGATCCTAACAAACAATCTCCTGAAAACCAATCCAAGCCATAGGAAAATAAGGGTCACGGGAAGACAAAGAAGGACACTGAAAAATGGTGTGATTTCCACAAACTCCCCTGGCACAACACCGATGAATGTCGCTCAAAACAGTCATTGGTGGCTGAGATCAAAGACAAGGAGCCAAACCTTGATTCAGAATCTGATTCTGAAAATACTGGTAAAAGACAGATCATCGACACAGACCCCACTGTTATTGTCATGACCGCAACAATTCAACCAGAAGAACCAACAGATCTTGAAGAGGGGGAGCGTTTTTTTCATTCACAAATGTGGGTGAAGGGGACCCTGTTGCATTTTATTGTTGATAGTGGAAGCCAGAAGAACCTCATCTCAGCAGAGGTCGTCAAACACTTGGGATTGTCGAGAACACCACACCCGCAGCCATACAAAATCGGGTGGCTTTGCCAAGGGCGAGATCGCTGTGTCAGCCAGTGATGTCAATTTTCATACAACATCTAGCCCTTCAAGGATGAGGTATTATGTGATGTTTCCCCACTGGGTGTTTTTGATATTCTCTTGGGTGAGCCATATATGTGGAAGCGCCATGATATTTATGAGTCTCGACCCTGTAATGTCATTTTCACTTTGGGGGGTCATCTCTACATAATACCAGAGGTAGTTCTGACTATTGTCCCACCTAAAAAGTGTCACAAGGTAGTATCTCATACTACAAAATTCAACTTCTTCACAATATTTTCAAAAGGTGAACAAAAGGATACTGCAACCACTACAACCTCGCCCCAAGCACCTTCTTTCCAACAAAAGCAGGTCGACTAGATTATAGCAAAGTGTAAATATTCATTCTGCAAAAAATAATCTCATGTATCCAGACTGGTTAAAAAGGTCCAACCCTTCCAGCCACATGCTCGTGATAACCTTCCACAAATCGAGCAGCGCGACGTCTTCAGCAAGGCAAGCAACTCACCAAGATTCAGATTTAGCAAATGCGTTTTCCTCTTCCCTGGGAACTCAACACAATGGAGCCCATTGCTTCCTAAGGAGGGAGGATTGATCCAGGTGGATATCGGTGGCCACCCACCTTTTCCAACTAGCTCAAAACAGTTTTCTGTCAATTTTGGCAATTTACTATTTTTAGCAGTTTTAACTTCTGGGGCCATTTTGAGCGGCCTAAATGAAGGTTTTTCGGGATAGAGATTCTCAATGAAATCCAAAGGAATAATTGAGCCCTCAAAATGAATCTTCTCAACAATACCTTTCCAACAGGCTATCATACGCCTAAAACTGAGATCCTATGCAAAATTTACGACCCCGGGAAGTTGATTTACTAACTTACCCAAACAGGGCCCACATGAATTTTGGCACTTCATCTCCTAGGGTTAGGTTTTTGGATTTAAAGGGTTTTTTGCATTCCTAATTACTATAAAAATGCCTTCAGAGCCTCATTGTAATCATCTTCTTGCAAATGCGAGTAGCCATCACATCTCTTCTCAGAGATAAGTTGCCACCATTATAGCGAGTCTTTTACTTTGTACTTTTACAGTCTCTATACATGTATTTCATTAATAGAAATCATGTATTACTGTATATATTTGCCTCTGGTTATATTTCTGATATATCTTTGTTATATTACTATTTCTCTTTCAATATATCTATATATTTATGTGTTATATCTCCGCTCTCATTTCGTGCCGAAAATAATTTGGATCAGTGGTATCAGAGCAAGCTGCTCTTGACCGTTTTTTTCAGTGCATGTCCCCAACAAGGTCCGAGTATAGCAAGTTGGGTCTCGAGCTTGTTTCTCTTGAAGACAATCTCTCTCACACGCCCAAGAAACCCTCAATGGAGGAAAAAAAGAAAAACGATGGAGAAAATGATCCTATTAATCTGTTTCTTGAGCAAGCTCTCACGCGACAGAGGGACGAAATGATGGAGAATTTTTCCCACATCCTTCAATGTCTGTCGATAGCAACAGGCGCATCTTCATCAAACAACCACTTTTGAAGCACCTCTCATTTCAAGGTACATGTTAATTTTGATATTCTCGTATTTAAAGGTCAGATAGATGCAGATACCCTAGACAAATGGTTAAATCTGTTAGAAGGTTATTTCTTTGTTCATAATTTTTTGGACAGAGAAAAGATCACCTTCGCACTCCTTAAAGCTCTCCCCCATGTCAAACATTGGTGGGAAACTTACTAGGAGCAAAGTTCTACAGAGGAGTCTGGAATATATGGGGCTGAGCCCACTTGGGATTTTTTTGTGGATGTGGTAAAGGAACAATATTACCCTGTTGGAAACTATGAGGACCAGTACGTGAGATGGACCACACTGCGACAAGAGAGGGGCCAACCAGTTCCAGAGTTCACCAATACCTTCCCTACCCTGCACACCAAGCTGGGTATCAAAGACTTCGAATGACATTTGGTTCTGAAATACCATGGGGCTCTACATAGATACATCCAAACTGAAATGGATTTTCTGGACATCTCATCACTCGGTGTTGTTTATCGATATGCTGTTAAAATCGAGTAGAAATTTAAGAAACAAAACAAACGGGAGTTTGGGTCTGAAAATCCACAACAACCAAAGTATAACAAAGGAAACCCTAACAAACAATCTTCCGAAAACCAGTCCAAGCCACAGGAAAAGAAGGGTCATGGGAAGACAAAGAAGGACACCAGAAAATGGTGTGATTTTCACAAAAGCCCCTGGCACAACACCGATGAATATCGCTGAAAACAGTCATTGGTGGCCGAGATCAAGGACAAGGAGCCGAACCTTGATTCAGAATCTGATTCTGAAAATAATGGTAAAAGACAAATCATCGACACAAACCCCACTGCTATTGTCGCAACCGCAACAATTCAACCAGTAGAACCAACATATCTTGAAGAGGGGGAGCGCCTTTTTCATTCATAGATGTGGGTGAAGGGTACCCCACTGCATTTTATTGTTGATAGCAGAAGCCAAAAGAACCTCATCTCAGCAGAGGTCATCAATCAATTGGGATTGTCGACAACACTACACCTGTAGCCATACAACATCAGGTGGCTTCGCCAAGGACGAGATCTCTGTGTCAGCCAACAATGTCGATTGTCATACGACATCCAACCCTTCAAGGATGAGGTATTATGTGATGTTGCCCCACTGGTTTTCTGTGATGTTCTCTTGGGCCAACCATATATGTGGAAGTGCCATGCTATTTATGAGTCTCGACCCCATAGTGTCATTGTTACTTTGGGGGGTCATCTCTACAGAATACCAGAGGTAGTTCCGACTACTGTCCCACCTAAAAAATGCCGCAAGGTAGTATCTCATACTACAAAATTCATCTTCTTCACAATCTATTCAAAAGGTGAATAAAAGGATACTTAGAGCATGTACTTGTGTGGACTTGCAGGCTATTTGAATTTTAAGGCCCTCGTGTTGATGTGATAGCACAATTGGACTTGGGCCAGTTTATATTCGTTAATTACAATATCAAACGAGGAAGTGGTCAGTCGGGTTGGTGATATAAAAGTAAGTGAAATCTGAAGTCGTGAATCTGTACGAGTAATACATATTAAATATGTATTGTTATAAAGTATGGACATGTAATTTTTATAGAGCATGTACGGATCCCGCATTCCATACTTGGCCACTTTTTGGATCGCGGGTTCTCGGGCTGACGGGATGAAAATTGGGCCTCTATTGTTTTGCGCCCTACAAATAACACCCACAATTCCGCGATATACATATTGACAAGTGGACCTGTGGGTTGGTTGGCTCAACATTTCACTTCTATTGTTCCGTGTCCTCCAAACAACACTAAAAGTTCTGCCATATACAAATTGACAGACGAACTCCAGGGCTGGCAGGCTCAAGATTGACATTGTTTACGAATGGTAATCCCTATCAACTATCTAACATGATCTAAACACATTATTTTCCATACTAAATTATTAATATTAAATATTGATATTGCACAATTTAATTAGACAAGAAAATTTGTACAATTTGGTCAGGCTAGTGATATAAAAGTAAGTGGAAATCTAAACACGTGCATCCGCCAACTTCCACACCTAGAATTTTTTCGAGAAACGAACAATACGTAGTAAACATGTACTTTATAAAGTATGGACATGAGATTTTATAAAACATGTACAAATCCTTCATTCCATACTTAGCCACTTTTTGGTTCGCGGGTTCTCGGGCTAGCGGGCTCAAAATTGAGCCTCTATTGTTCTGTGTCCTACAAATAGCACCCAAAGTTCTGCGATATACAAATTAACAGGTGGACTTGCAGGCTCTCTCGCTCATCATTGCACGTCTATTGTCCCTTGTCCTCCAAACAACACTCGGAGTTTTGTGACATACAAATTGACAGAAGGACTCTAGGACCGGCGGGCAAAAGATTGTGATTGTTTACGGATGGTCATCCTATCTAACATTATCTAAAAACATTATTTTCAAATACTAAATTATTAATATTAAATATTGATATTGTACAATTTAATTACATAAAATTATCAAAGGATGTTAAATCTCTTATTTTTAAAAAAATGAAGGAAACAAAAGAATGATTTTTAAAATTCTATCACCGCAAGCTTAACAATGACCAATTTGAATTTTAAGGGCCTCTTGTTCATATGATAGCACAATTTCACTTCGCACAGTATATATTCGTTGATTTCAAATTATTCTAGGAGATTAATTTTACCAAGTTCATCGATTAAGAAAAAATGCTAAAACAACAACCAATTTGAATTTTAAGGGCCTCTTGTGGATATGATAGCACAATTGCACTTCGCACAATATATATTCGTTGATTTCAAATTATTCCAGGAGATCAATTTTACCAAGTTCATCGATTAAAGAAAAATGCTAAAACAAGCCACATACTACATTTGTGTCACAGTGCCATAGAAATTATCAGTCGTATTTGCGGGCTAGATGGCTAAAAAATTCAATTCTATTGCTCTGTGTCCTCCAAGCAACAGTCAGAGTTCCACGATATAAAATTTGACAGACGACGCACACAACCAAGAATCAACTAAACTTCAAACAGGTCGCAAGCAAGTTCCCACAATGTTCCAAAGAGCAAGACCTTCGACCTTTGCATCAAACAATTTGATATACAAAGAAAAGATGTCGTCGCATTCATTTTCTCTTGCATCTGGTATATGTTCCCAGCAGAAAATAATCAAGGCCATGGGATATATGGGTTTTTCTTCCATGCTTCCCATTTTTTGGACCGAACAATCTTATGCGCATTCAATCCCAAGTAGTAGAGTCCGACGAACATTCATCTAGATGTTGAAGAAATATTACAGACACACATGAGGTATTTTCGTTTCCGACCAAAGTCTGATATATATATTTTTTCCCTTCTTTAGCCGATAAGCAAAATTGCATTGTCCTCATTTAAGGTGAATTTGTTGTGTATCTGACGGTCCCGCAGCATGTAGACATTGCTTGCCTTTTTCTGTAGATACGTTTCATACAACAATTCTGCCAACTTAGGAAGCACATTTTGTAATAGAGGTTTTCTAACCATACAATGCACGGTTGTGTTGCCCACGGTTTGGATGGCAACATTGATGCAATGTCCATATATATATGGACATTTTTTACCGCATCGCAGACAATCAATCGTATCATCACTTATCAAAGCGGAGCCAGAAGCAGGAGAGTTGCATTTCGCACATACAAGTTCAAAGGGGGTCGAGTACACATTGAATGNCCCCTTAAAAAAAAAAAATAATAAAACAGGTCGCCAAAATTTGTTGAAGGCTATTTGTATAAGCAAAGTGAGGATGATTTTGTGGATGAATACACACAACAATTGTAGAGCTAGATAGTTTCTTCAGATCCTGTACTATATCTTCTCGCAACTATGTTACAAACGTTGTCTGGGTTGTCCGAAAGATCCTTTATCTAACTTCCCTTTTCTTTGTTATATTTTTGAAGAGCATAAGTGGAATCTTCCCTTTATGCAATTGATGTTCCATTGACGAAAACAAATTTGAATACGTATCGAACAATTGCAACTGCAACATGGAACAGTGCAATATTTGTGTAACTTACCCGAGATACATGCACATGTGAAAGTAAAGGACAAAACTAGATATGAAAAGTGGTACCATTGCCTGTCGTTGTCCGACTCTCCATCCTTTATATGGAGAATGTGTTGCGAGCCAAGTTTTCTGGCCAGTGTGATAGTTGCGCCAGTCATTCTGATTGGGTAAATATCAGTGCTCTGTGCAAGCTGACTGATAGTCGCGTTCGGGATGAAACGATATTCTGAACAAACAGTGGAATTTTTTTCCACAATACTTCTTTCGTTGAGCGAAATAATTCGATCACAATCACCACGGTCATATACTGTTTTGGAAAATATATTAAAAGTTGTCATGGATATCCCATTACCCGGCAATATCTTTTCTGCATGTTTCTGGACAAGTTGTGTAGGAATAGTCAGCGTGACTGTCATCATGGCCTCCTTGTCTGTCATGTTAGCACACATAATGGATCTAGTTTTGTTTTCCTTTTCTAAGTAGGTGCTACAGACGACCATTATGTCCCTGACGAACACTTGTCCAGTTCGGCGGTTGTTCAAACCCTCTATTGATAGTACTTTGGGTGTTACAACTCTAGACCTGGTGACAATTTTTTAACAGGAAAACTAAAGTGAATGATAGTGTGCATTTTTTTTTTCTTGTATTCTTCTTTCACTGGCATAAATCTACAAGTACACACATAGTTTCAATGAACTATGGAGCTAGAGTTTTGCAACCACACCTCTTAGTCTGTGGAACATGCGGCACATTCGGTGTCTCACTTGTACTTGTCGATACTTCTTGTGAACTGAAAACCATGTATTGCAGATGACACCAACATATTCACCATGCCATAGATGAATATATAGCCGGGGATATTTGTTTGGTAAACATAGTAAGAGAAGAGCGTATGCATCTTCACCTATGGCCTTGTTGGTCTACTGATGTCTGGGATGACTGACTGCTCATGCCCATGTCACTAGTCCAACTTTTCTTGATGCAAGCATGTGCAGATGAACATCAAGACTAAACAAGCATATGCATTGTATACTGTCAATCAGAAGATCTAAATAACTGTAAAATTGTATGCATCTGATTTTTTTAACTGGGAAAATGTTTAACAGTAAACAGGGCGCGAGGGCGGGGCACCACGGTCAATCTGTATATCGCAGACCCCCGTAAGCCAGGGGAGCAATCTTGAACCTGCCATCCTGGCACCCACAATCGACAAAGTGGGTATCTATGGAATACGGTAGAAGCGCTACCATCGATGTGAAACCGTTATTCTGCCAACCGACACACCAAGGCATTTTCAGAAAGAACACTAAGCAAATGAATTAGAAAACAAAAGGGATAATAGAAAATGGAAGAGGTAGAAATAGGGAGGGAAGAAAGGCCCATTGTTGTCAAGCCATCATTTTCAAGTCTAATATTATATGCCCCCACTAGGTTTATATATTTAATTTACTAGCACAGTTGGTATACGTTTTAGAAGATTGTACTACATAACCCTCTATTGTTGCATAGAACAATTCATCTTCTTGTCCAACCAACTTGTTTTTTCCAAGGTAGCAATGTCGAATATGCAATGGACATGAAGGCAAGTTAGTATGAAAAAAGACATCTAAAAGAAAGAGAAACAGGTCTATTTACCCGCCAAAGAGTCCATCGTCCTCTCCAGCCATTATGTTTGTTTAAATGTAGTAATGCACCGAAAACACAACGGACATGAAGTAGGTTAGTATGCAGGAAGGCATGTAATGAAGATAAGTTATAATGAAGACATACATGTAAAAGAAAGAGAAACGGGGCTATTTACCCGCGAAAGATTCCATCGTCATCTCCAACCATTGTGTTTGTTTATATGTAGCAATGCAGCGAAAACACAATGGACATGAAGCAGGTTAGTATGCAGGAAGACATGTAATGAAGATAAGTTATCATGTAGGAAGACACGCAACATCTACATATAATAAACTAGGTGAACACATATACAGACAATAAATGAAATACAAAACAACGCAATATGAAATAACAATACAAGCATGCACCTTTCTATATCCTCTCCAACCGATGCAGTCAAGACTTCGTCATTTTGTCCAGCTATTTTGTTTGTTTGAATGTGGGAACACAAAAAAAAAATGAACATGAATGGAAGTTGGTATGCACCGGAGAACAAGTAATATGTACATACAGTAAAAGAGACTCAACGAACAGTGTAAAACATAGGCAGAAACACGAACCTTTGCGCTTCTCCATCCATAGTTGTAAATGTGTAATTTTGTTTTCCCTGCCCAAAATATATTACAAGCCACAAATATCACAAAATTGCATGGCCGTAGCTAAACGATTTATGGTTTTCCGTGGAAAATTATCAAGATATGCTTCCATCGATGTAAATACATGTTCTTTATCCTCTACGCAGACTGTTGTGCCCACGGTACAAGATTTTGGTTTTTCGTGGCAAACCACCCATACATGCTTCTAGACATCGAAATATAATTTTGCAGAATCTTTGTTGTACATATCATATCTCAAGTACAACACAAATTGTATCATGCACACACCAATCTATGTAGAGGACAATGAAAATGTAATTTCATATGGGCACATCTGACCATACATGGTTTATAAATGCAACCTGCATATGCTTTATTCTAACAAAAAAACAACGAACATTGCAATTTCACATGTAATTCTCGAACAATTTTGCATGCAACTATTTTCTCTCATGCCAGCACTGGAGCACCAGCAAAATCTCAAAGCAGAACATAAATCGACCTCGGTAGAAAGGGAAAATAACACAACTGCATGTCGACTCATGGGTGCAGGGGCTGAACACCGTAAAGCACCCCCAAAACAATAATAATCCAAAAAAAAAAAACACCTCCAACCACCAGCGTTGGACCCGAACCCTGCAAAGCTTAATCAAACAAAAGAAAACAACAAGCACCAAACCAGCGAGAAAGCACGAATAGGCTGAACTGCACCTCAAGTGCCCCAAAGCGTAAACCCGAGCCAAACAAACACAACCAACAACCCATGAACCAATGAACCAGTGAACAAGCATGAACCACCGAACTAGTAGTCAACGCTATAGTCTCTCTATGCCTACCACATAGACTAAAAAGAGGAATGTCCATTAACAATAGTTTTCTTCAAGCTTTGCTATATTGTTGAGGCCAAAAAATACTTTTTATTAATTTATTAATTGTTAGGCGAAAAACAACTTTTTATTAATTTATTAATGGTTGAGGCCAAAAACAACTTTTTATTACTTTATTAATTGTTGAGTTCAAAAGCTACTTCTTACTATATTGCTAAGGCCGACATACTTTTTATTAATTTACTATATGGTTGAGGCCAAAAGCTACTTTTTATTAATTTATTAATTGTTAAGCTCAAAAGCTACTTTTTACTATATTCTTAAGGCCAACACTACTTTTTATTAATTTACTATATCGTTGAGCCCAAAAGCTAATTTTTATTTGTGTAATTTTGAGTTTGTTTTTAATAAATTTTTATTTTCATAAAAAAAATTATTTTATAAATAAAAATAAACTGAATATCTATAAATATTAAAAAAAAACAATTACATCCAAAATATCTAAAAATATATTTATTAAATATTTAAAAAACAAAGCAATTACATTAAAAATATATATCGAATATCAAGAAGGAACGTTATATCCTCAATCGTATGTTTTTTCCTTAAATCCTGTCCATCTCGTGGATTCCCTGACAGCATCTTCGTGAGATCTTCTCATTCATAACGACTTTAACATATCTAACACTTGTTTCATGGAAGGCCGACCATTTGGCACGTTGATGGTGCAGCCCAAACCAACTGTTAACATACGCAACATTTGCTTTGTGCAGTCTTCACCTTCTATAATTCGCCGGTCCAATACTCCCAACAGCAGCTGCGGTTGCTCCTCCTCAAATCTACAAATTAATTTGTTGCGAATCCATCCGACGATGTCAAGGCTTTCTCCATATTCCGTCTCCCCCGTTGCTCTCTTCCCACTTACAAGCTCCAGCAGCACCACCCCAAAGCTGTATACATCGCTCTTTTCATTCACCTTCATCCTGCCATATGCATATTCTGCACATGAATATGAAAATCGATTAGCAGTGATACCCACTCATAAATATTGTTTAATCAATCAAATAAATTAGTTTTCGGGAATGACATACAATACCTGGGGCAATGTAGCCATGAGAACCGGTGAATCCAGATATTGTCAAACCGTCCTCTCCCGACCCCGGCTGGTGAGATAATAGCCTCCTGGCTACACCAAAATCGGCAATCTTGGCTTCAAACTC
>SNQJ01S0101353.1:0-13158 GCA_010110895.2 Picea sitchensis
AACCTTGCAGGGTAGGACGGGCGGGAGGTCAGTCGTATTTAGTGGTCAGTTTTACTTTCGTCGTGGTTGCGTCTTGTTGGTCGTCGAGTGGCGACGTAGAGTTAAGTATGTTGTTACTTCCACTCGCGCACACACAAAAAAAATGAAAATAAATAAATAAATAAATTTGCACCCATCACCCGAACAGTTTTCGTAACGAGGCGGTTCGTTACATATACCCTGTTTTCGTCACACTTGCGAAGACCCTTACAAATCTTGTGATGCACTTTTTATACAAATCACAAAAAAATTATAGAAATTTCGTGGAAATATACCTTGTTTTCATCGCAGTTGCGACGACCTATAAAAATCTTGCAATGAACTTGCCACACAAATCATGAAAATTGTATAGCAATTTCATCGCAATATATGTTGTTTTCGTCACTCATGCGACGACCGCTTCAAAATCTGATTCATCACAAACTGTTTCCTTACTTTTCCTATATTGTTGGGTGTGCGATGATCTCTCTTTATTGTCTCTCTTGCGACGATATCTCTACATTTTCTCATTTACAACAATTTCCCTACTTTGTCTCATTTGAGATGATTTCCCTACTTTGTCATTTTTTCGACGATGTCTGACAACTTCCCTAGTATCGTCCCTCTTGCGACATTAATCCATGTTCATCACACATGACACATCATGTGAAGTGACGTTTGGGAGACTCAATATTCTTCACAATATCCATGACTTAACATCACAAGAGCATCAAAATAGTTGTCGCAAAATGACCCAAATTTGTTAGTGTCTCCTACAGATCGACGGTCCCAGACTACTTCTTCTCTTGTGAGGTTTGTCGCTCGAGCACTAACATGTCACATCACTGCATGCCTTTCAATTTGCAGGGGCATGCATTGGCGGTTTGGATTAACCCAATTTTTTCCCTGGAATTCTTCTGATGCTAACACGTAACCCCTCGATGAAATCATGGTTTGGATTGTGGGATCGCCTTGGGGAATTATCTCCCATGCAACTTGGTTCCCTGCAATGCCTCTTTTCCGTTGATATCTCTATCCAATGATATCCGACGGTGGTGACCTTAACCCTTGCTTCCTTTTCATTGGATGACCCATGTTCCCCTATCCTCTGATCCAATGATCCCAGATCTTTCCTGATCCTACAGTGGCGATCGCTCCCGAATTCGAAGGGGACGATCATGATCCTTCGAACCCAGTACAACGGATCTATGGAAATGTAACTCCTGCATATATTTTACAATGTCATTCCTCCTTATCTTTTCAACTTCATAGTCAGGGTTCGATATCGAACCCGAGAATCTTACCAACAGACCCAGCCCATACCGGCCTGATGTTTCAACTAGAATCTTTGATATCAATCTATAACATCCCCGACCACCCACAGGCTGGGGCATGCCACCTTCAAGCCCACCCTTGTAATACATTCTCTTATCGATACCTTATTTCATCAATAATAACACATAAGATAAAAGGAAAGATGACATGCACAACAATATCCAACAACCATGCATAATCTAACATTTAGTTAAACGATAATTAAAAATACACATTGAAATAAATTCATGCACAGATAATAATATCACAACAACTAGAACTTATCTTTATAAAATGAAGACACTAATTGGTTGTAGACTAAGGCCGTTCCACCCAATCATAGACACCACTGCTCCAAATCTCAACAACAATTTCACCCCTGAGCCAGGGCTATGAATCCACACGGATAGTTCCAGAGTGTGCTTGGGTTCCCAAACCAGTCAACTATCAAACTCTCACATGTTTCTGAACACCCACAACAATCCAAGTACCCAACTCTCTTCTACCCATCTTGCACCACTCGAGAGAATGAACCTCCACCCTTCTCTTCCATGCAGTCCCTCAGGCATCCCTTCTCCTTATTCGGGCCTCCAGCGCAACTGGTCCAGAATCTCAATGCTGGAACTCTCCGAATTCGCATTTGTGAGGAATGAAGGACAAAGGTAAATGCATATCAGGCATGCAGGCCTCAAGTCATGGCTAGATCACATCAGCGACTACTACAACCAACTATCCTGTGGCTAATTCTTCAATGGTTAGGCTCCCTTTCTGAAGGCAAGACTTGGATGATGATGGATCAATGAATGGGTAAGTGGGTGCATGCAAGTGCGTAAGGGAAATGATTGAATGTACAAGAAATCAACAAATAGTCCATCATTCCAACCCCCCATTAGACCAGAGGCAGGTTTAAGTAATTTCAGGGGGGATCAAGAACCTCCTACCCTTCCCCAAGAAGCTCACGTAACCGATCCCCTCCCTTAGAAAAAAGGGGTAATTAAAATAGGAATAAACACTTAGGCCTCAATCCCCCTCTCTTGTTGAATCATAGCCCCTATAACTCTAGTCCTTGTCTGTCTAGAAACCAACAATGTTTTTATTATTAAAAATGATAAAAACATTACATGTCTTGGGCACACTGGCCTTTTAATAATTGTTTGGGAACTCTGGCCTCTCATCATTGTAATAATACATTATTTAAAAATGTGGGTTCAAAACCTGGGGTGTTAGAGTTTCCCCATTCAATTTATCCAACTGGACAACACCTTATTCTATTACAAATCTTATCACATATGGACCCATCTAGTGCATTTGGAACTTTCCACGATGCTACAAAAATTTGTTGTCATAGAGAAAAACTAGGTCTCCCATATGGAACTTCTTTTGTTTAATATGTTTTTCACGCCATTCCTTTTCTTTCACTTTCTTAAATTTCTGATGAAATCCTTCGACAAAGAAGTCATCCCCCAGTTCCATTAACTCTGACAATATTTTCTCAACTTCGCCATAATCTGTAAGTACTTTCAATGCGGTAATGCATAGAATAGACACAATGAATTCCATGGGCATAACTTATTCCTAGCCATATACTAGTTAGAATGGTGTATTTCATGTCAGATTCATACATGTAGTCTGATATTCCCATAGTACTGTAGGAATCCCCAAACCCTAGTCATCTTGATTTACATTACACATCTTTATCAATGCATGCTCCAAGATATTGTTAAACACTTCCACTATTTCATTCTCCTGAGGATGATAAGGCATTCTCTTATGCTAGTGAATATGAAATTATTTTTTCAAAGTATCAATCATTCTGTTCAATAAATGGGTCCCTTGATCACTCATAAGGATTATCGAATATCCAAACCTCGTAAAACATTCTCAAAGATAGACCACGAAAAAGTCTCCATGTTGCAATATCAAATAGGTTATGCTTCATCCCATTGGGTGAAATAATCCATTTTAGTGATTATATATCTTGCTCTTGACCTTTTTTTGGTGGGTTGATCCGTCCAATGAAATCAACTACCCATTTATCAAAATCCTACAACATAACTTGTAGTATTAAATCCATCTCATCTCTTTTGTATGGCTTCCAAACTCGATGAAGGAAATCATAGGTCTAACAAAACTGTTTAGCATCCTTATTAAGGGTGGGCCACCAAAGTCCTGCCTGTAAAATATTTTGAGCCATCATTTTCCCTACATATTGGCCTCCTTCAATTTCTTCATGTGAATCTGATAGTATCATAACCCTCTCATGCTCCAATAGACATCATCAGATAATACCATATGTGCCTAATCTATACAAATTTACAATTATATGATGATAATATGGTGCCTTTACTACTAAGTATTTCTTATGCACCATTGTAAAGTCGAGTGGGGTCACTCATGTGCTCAAGAAAAAAAAAATATATCTAAAGTATTCGTCGACGAACTATACTTCGAATAAGTGCAAATTTGGTAGACTATCATCCAAATTTCCTGCATCTTCCTCTGTTAGTATGCATGACAAATGATCAGGTCGAGAGTTTAATTTTCCTGGTTTCACAACACTTCAATATCATACTTATAAACCCTATGGTCAAGTCATTGTATTTTAAGAATAATTGTAAAGTTGCATTTAATATGCTGTAGTTGTACAGATCCTGAGCATCGCCTCAGATCTAAAAATGTAAATGAATATTTATCGTAATAAAGCTTTAGTGGTAGGATTCTTAAATTCCATATGAAACCACTAAGATATGTGGAGGGAAGGCTCGAGAAGCCCCTCATGTATAAATGTATGTAATCTATTCCCAAAATAAGGTTGTTGAAGAGAGTTGAAAAGAGTTGTTGGTAGTTGTTGACATAAAGAGATGAGACTTTGTTGCAGTCCAGTCTTGTACACATTGTAAAGAAAATTCAGATTAATGCAAAGAGAATAATTCCCTGCATATGAGTTTCTATGTTTATGTCCTATGATTTTTTTGAATTTGTTTGAATGTTTACTATTTATGTTTGTGAATTCTATGAGTGCAAGTAGGTTTCCTTTGCAGGAATAGGTAGAATTATCCGTTTGTAGTTCTATGAGTGTTTTTGGGCTCTCACGGTTGTGTAAGGAGTACACCTTAGAGTTGTTAGAAAAGTCTAAAAGGCCTATGAAATGAGTGCATGTGAACTCGTTCAAAATTTTTGTGAAGAGCATGTCAGGTGGGCACACCAAGATCGTTCTCAAGCTCAGAAGGACTAGTGAAAGGATTTCACATCCAGATTTATTGAACACTCAAAAGAGACAACACAAATTGTGCGGAGGATGAACCATCTATAGGTTTTAAAGCTCAATAAGGATAGCCTAATTTTAAGGAGTGTTACAAGGAAAACCTCTTTATGGATATGCGTAAACCACAATAGACACAAATTTCTGCAGAAGCCAACTCTAATATCAGGTATTCTATATAAACAAATATGTTATCAATACAAGATAAAAGGCCTACCTCATTCAGATGTTCGATGAATTCCATTGTTGAGAACTTGACTCAAAGAAATACACCTCCAACTTGTCCTCAACAATCATGAAATGCAAGCATATGGTGATAATATATGATTTTATCACATTCAATAGCATAATCCATCAACAGTCATAACAAATACTCCCATGGAATAAACATTCAAATATTTGCAAGATATTAATTGGACGAGAAAGGACTAACTCTATTAAAATGTAATCAACAGAAGTGAATGAATTACAAACTTCTGTGTTGGCATGGTTCGGAACCGAGAAACTAAGTCCCTTCCATATGGGCCTCCACCACTTCAATCCTCAACCAAAGGCAAGCTCATATAAGAGAGACAATGAGGTTCTTAATAAAGTAGGGAAGAGCTTGGGGGATGAACAATGAGTTCAGACTTAAAAGGACAAAGGGATGCATAATCAATATAAAGTGAATAATTTCTCCAGAGTATCTTTTCTCTCAAAGTTGAATTCTTCTCCTCTTTCCATAGCTCGAATTTGGCCCATTTATATCCTTCAAGTGGAACTGAAGGGCCAATTCAAAACGTTTCCAGTATATGGAAGGTAGGGGATCATGCATCTCGTGACGTGACATGGAAACCCGACACCATTTTTTAATTTTGGGCACAAAACCCATTGTACGCGGGTTGTAGTGGTGAAAACTATGTATACACATGTTGTACAATAGGTAGGGCTCAAATATGTGGAAAAATAATGTTTTTAGCTCTCATATTTTCAAAAAGGGACTTCAAGTTTGCATAGGGAAATGGAAGAAGGCATTTTAAGAAAATTTGCATAGGGTGAGGCAAATCTTGCTATAACAGATGCCCCCTAATGTGTGAGTTTAGAGGGGTATCTATGATGGCTGAAATACATTATAATACTGAGAAGTGGAGTAATGGGCACCCAGCTGGAAGAACTACTTGCTCATGAGAATATTACAATATATACTGACTTTGCATTCAGGGCTACCAATTTGAATTACACTATAGATCCATGTGAAAATATACCATACAACTGTCCATGGCCATGAATAAGAAATAAAAAGGTGGTTGTGTGCAATAGGCTGTCATGGTCACTAACAAGGCCTAGTAAAACCAGTCTCAAAATCAATCTGAAGATATCTATATACAATGGAGTACAATCTAATGTCCCTTGATCACTAAAGTCACATAGGTATTGGTCCAAAGAAAAGTAGCAACAACTCAGGAAAGATATGACTATGAATTGATTTCTTCAAGTCTTCTACACAATCCGCCAAAGGTGCAAGTCTGCATCATGTGAATAAAGGATTTGAGGTCGAACACAATGAGAGTTCATTTGATTACCGGTCATTAAGGTATACCATTAACAAACACAAGATATCCTACCAATAATGAAAGTAGGTATCAAGGCACCGAGTACATTCTTACAAGTGTGACTATAGGTGTTGGGGTCGAACAATTGAAGAATCCATTGATTAGGAGACATTGATGTATTCCCAACTGCCGATGGCGAGAGAAAATGGAACTGATGACTACAAGCCTCTAGGTACTCAGGGAAATGTAGGTCTCATCTCCAAAATAGATGAGGTGAATTCGATGGAAGGAGACCTGTAGAAAGGAGAGCATTAGGGCATGACTCATCATTCAACACTAGGTACAATTCAGGAGCTTGATGATTTGGAGGAAATCAGACGAAGAACATGTTCATGAACCAACGACCCTATGCGTCTTTCACGTCTCCCAAATGAAAGTAGTACATGAAAAAGACCCTCTGAATAGCATCCAATAAGGAAAACTGCTGAAAAAGGTGATGAAAACACCAATAAGGCTAAAGGGAGCTAAGAAATTGCATGGATCCCAATGTGTGAATATATTTATTGACCTCGAACATAAGGGAACCCAGCTAGTCAACGACCAAAGATGAAATGTCGACTGTTGGAATCAAGGTTACCTACCAATGAGGAAAGTAGGATGTGGATATGCAATAGGACTACAGCTTCATGTAATTCTGAGACACACTGAGGGTATGACCGACATGAAAAGTCAAGAGTTATGAGGAATGACAGACATAGGTTGATATAAATCCTTTGAACAAGAGCATGAGACATATGGAAGACACTGTCATCATAGACTCAGTGATGAAACTTTGATATGCAGGAGGCATCAATAAAAATCTCCATAGGGACCGAAAGAGTAACCAGTCAGGGGAGTAAAATCTTTGTAACGAGCTCAACTTCCTAAGGTCATGCTAAACCTGAAATTTTGATGACAATTGGACTCAAAAAATTTGTGCTATGTTCAAAGGAGACATGACTGCTGCCACTATAGTATAATATTCCTTTCCTGCCTGTGTTTTTTTGTTTTCTCATAGTCAAATGAATCTTATGATACAGAGGAGGAAATGAGTGTCGCAAGTAATAAAACTAGTTCCAGCAGTGGAACATACATATGCTCAATTCAAGGAGGTGCATGCAGAATATGGGCACTCGAGAGAATGTTTCCTCCTAGGTATTTTTTATACCAAGATTTGCCTCACCCTATGCAAACTTGCACAAAAGTCCTTTTTCCATTTCCCTATGTAGACTTGAACTCCCTTTTTGCAAATCCCAGAGCTAAAAGCATTATTTTTTCACATAAACGTGACCTACCTATATCACAACATGTGTATATGTAGGTTGCACCACTACAACCCACGTACATCAAGATTTGTGCCCAAAATTTAAAAATGGTGTCGGTTTTCCATCTCACCTCACAAGATCTATGATTCTTGGCCTTCAATATACAATAAATTTTCTGACTCAACCCTTAAGTTCCATTTGAAGGCTACAAATGGGCCAAATCCGATCTATGGAAAAGAGCAGAAGAATTCAACTTTGAAAGAAAAGTTACTCTGGATAAATTATTCACCTCATATTGAGTTTGCATCCCTTTGTCCTTTTATGTATGAACACATTTTTCATCCCCCAAGATCTTCCCTACTTGTTTGAGAACCTCATTGTCTCTCTTATAAAAGCTTTCCTTTGGTGGAGGCCTAGCTATAAGGGACTTAGTTTTACTGGTTTTGAAACGTGCCGACACAGAAGTTTGTAATTCTTTCACTTCTGTTGATTAGATTTTAATAGAAATACTCTTTTGTCATCCAATTAATATATTGCAAACATTTGAATTGTTATTCCATGGGTGAATTTTTTATTAATTTCATGGATTATGCCATTGAATGTGATAGCATTGTATATTATCACCACATGCTTTTGTTTCTTGGTTGTTGAGGATAAGTTGTAGGTGTATTTCTTTGAGTCAAGTGCTCAATGGTGGACTTCATCGAATGTCTGGATGAGGTAGGACTTTTATCTTGTCTTTCTAGAATATTTGTTTAAATAGAATACATATTAGAGTTGATTTATGCAGTCATTTCCCTCTGTTGTGGTTTACCCCTAGCCATAGAGAGATTTTCCTCGTAACAAAACTGACGACCATACTGGGGATAAAATGTTGTTTTTTGGGGTTTGGAGTGTTTTTCTCCTTAGATTGATCTCATTTATATTGATTTTCTTGTCGTATGACTGCTTGAGAGCCTATGTCCATTATGAGTCTGAGTTTCTTAGCCTTCTCCTTAGCATGGCTTTGTTTTAACACATATACGCAGGTTTTTCCATGACAGTCGTGAACATACGTGTGTTGTACTTTTTCAAGAATCGTATATACGTTCTTTTCCTTTCAACAATTGCGTACATCACCCTTTGTTTCTTGGTTGTTGGGTCCGATGCTTTTTGGGTAGGTTTTGATGACTGTTGAGTCTTCTTGGGTCTCTTTTATGGTTGTTAAGTGTTTGTGGAATGACAAAAAACCTTTCTTTGGTTGAATTTTTTGTCGGTGCCTTTCTCATCATCCTTTTCATTTTATTTTCCTTGCATCTTGGGCTAGGTGTTTGCTTCTTGATATCCTACATGGTTTGTATCTGTTTACATACAATAGATTTTTTATATCAAGTTTTTGTTTATTCCTTGCATTTTAATTCTCTTATATTAAAAATACAAAATTATTAGGCATTTTATAGTGTTGGCATTTGATGTTTTGAGTCCTTATCATTGATCTTAGAACATGTAAAGAAAGATTTCATTTTATTTATAATTCCATAACTAAATTGAGAATTGCATTTTGAAAAGCATATCATTTATTGGGAATTGAAGATAGGACTTTGCATTGTATTCATATTCATTTATTTTACTTGTTGACTCATAACATCACTAGTTTCATGACCACACATTTTTGAGTAAGAAAGGACACTGAAATTAATTTTATAATTTCAAATTGATTAGTAACGATTTTGTTTTTCTAGGGTGCACAAACTAGCTTAGTATTTAGATCCTTCGAATAGGATTTTGTGAGTAAACTTCTCCAAGGATATTAAATCAACATAAGTGTCTGACTAAGGGAGTGGATCAGAAATCCATTATATAATCAGTAATATCAGGAAGATCTACTTACACCATAGTTAAGAACGAGGTCACGCGAGGTTGGTTGAAGGGATATCCCCCCAACCCCTTCTTAACGTCAGATATATTTTTGGGGATCTATTCATATATGGGGATCTTGTTAGTACCCTTACCTCTATGAGAGGCGATGATTTCAATATTTCAAGCTTTGTTACCATGCCCATATGGTGGAATTGACTTACGATTGTTTGCATGTGCATCAGTTATATCGTGGTTTCTTAGCTTCTTGACTTAGGTACCACATAGATTACTTGCAGGGGCTATTCTGCAGGTACCATGGGTCAGATAAGACTTGGACATCACACAACCTTTATGGAGGATTACCTCTCCGGGGGGATCTGACCGACTGGTTGTTAAGCCCATGAGGGAGCTTATATCTGCTTATGATACCTTCAATCTTTAGCGAAGGAGTCTTAGGCCCCTCTTGGGTGAGGCATACCTACTTTAGAGAGAGAGGCCCATTTCAGCCACTTCACCCTATTTGTTTGCATATTGGCCTTGTGATTTTATTTTGGTGTGCTCTTTTATTATTAGCTGACCTTAGGATTTTATACCTTACCTTGAGTTATCATTATCATGAATAGTGGAGTTCTTTTGGTTGCCTCCTTTACCGCTATACCCCCCATGACATTCACTCATTTCATGGGGATGAATCCTTTGTCTTTTCATAATGGTAGGCATAATTATGACACTTAGTCAATGACTTGGGTCTCTAATAATTTCCCTGTTGGTATGCCAAATATGCCTTCAACCTTTCCACACTCTCCGTTGCCTGCTTATATGAATCATATTTTTAGATTTGGGGGCACGATGGCTCCATTGTCTACATATTCCTTTGATAGGATTCATGTCCCTCAACCAACACTCATTGTGGGGGATTGGAATTTCCCCTCTTATGGATCCAATCCTAGCCACACTTTTTCAGGAGCCACTAGTCAAATGGGTGGTTATTTTACTTATTACATCCCATCATGTGAACACTCTTCCCATGGAGGGTCTCCATATTTCCTCTGGTATTTCATATGGAGGGAATTAGTTTTATGGTATAGGATACCCTCTTCACAAAACCACTTCACATGGGGGAAACATATATCCTCACTTGACTAATCGTTTGCAGAGATCTTCTTCAGTGATGAAGCCTATAAAAACCTATAGGGATCAATTACGTAGAGGATAATAGCTTTTTGGGAAGGGACAGGGTGTAAACCAGGCCCCTTCTTGGCCTGCAATATCTCAAAACTAGTCTTTCTCAGGACCTTGGTCTCAAATGCAACTACCAAACGCCACCACCAATCCATTCACTACCAGTCATACCAGAATTCCATCACCAACTTCTTCTAATCATGTTTGAGATTGGTCGACAATATCTGCAAGTCATGTTGAAGAGAAGCAACCAGTCACTGCAAGTCATGCTGGGGGCACCACCCTAGTCCCCATAAGTCATATTGAAATCAAATATCTAGCCTCTTTCAGTCAATCTGAGATCACGTCACCAGCCATTGTCAATGACACTAGGATAATTCATACAATTGAGAAGCCTAGACGTGTAAGACGTAATCACAAGTTCCATTGTAGGATTTGTGAAGGAGATCACCTTACTTGTTTGTTTCCTTCTACTGCTGGGATACCGGAAGCGTGTTCCTCACCTAGGGGCCCTTCGGGTTTTGAGTCGTCTTTGATTTCCAAACACTCTATTTCTCCTTTGATTGACACAATTTTAATGTCGATGCAATCATCACCTGACCCCACTCCTACTTTTGAGGGTGGTGCATCTCCTAGCCCTGCTGTCTCACATCGTATTCAACCAATAGATGAAGAAGTGGTCATACCAATGCAATCTTTGGTCAATCCAACTCTTCTTTTGGAGGGTGATGTGTCCTTCAACCATGTCATTATCATTTCTATTACTGCTCCTTCTGGAAAAAAAAAGAGTTCTACTCTCCATGAGTACTCTTCCTCCATGTCTTGGAGAGGTCCCCTTTGACTGGGATGGTCTTGTGGGGTATCCAGTTCCTCCTCCTATTTCCTTTCAATTAAGATACATTATCTGATATATCATGGGGATGGTAACCTCTGTTAGCACTTTATCCTCCTCAACTTGGAGATATTTGGGTTTTCCCAATCTTGTGTCATCTATTCGTAAGCTGCTAAACTTTCACAAAAGTCTGGCACAGGAGTGTTAGCCTCCCCCATGACATGTCTCCTAGAAACCCCCCAACGAGTTTGATTTAAGCTATTTTCTGACTTGTCTAAAAAGAGAATATTTTTGAGTGAATTTGTCTCTTTCACACTCATTAATTGGATTTGAAAGGTCGTGAGTCTTGGTTAAGCCCTTTTCCGAGTCATTTTCAAAAAGAAAAAATATTTCCAAGTGAACATGTCTATTTCGCACTTGTAAACTCGATTTGAAAGGACATCTATTTGGTGCAATTTTATCCCTTTTTCAAACCAAGTAGACTAAGATTACAAAAAAGGACATTTTTTAGCGTTAAGTTGTAATTGCATCTCATGCCCTTGCTTTCAGTATTGAGCCTATTGTTGGTTCTCTCTTTTTCATTATAATTTGTTCACCTCAGTAGTTTTCATCCTCAACCAAGAAGAGCCTTGTTTATATCCTTTGCATCTTGACACCATATACCTAGGAGGAAACATTCCCCCTAGTGTTCATCTCCCACATACACCTCCTTGCATTGAGCATAGGTATATTCCATTGCTTGAACTAGTTTTTCTTACTTGTGACACTCGTTTCCTCCTATAAATCATAACATTTATTTGACTATGAAAAAACTAAAAAATATGGGTGGGAAGGGAGTATAATCTTATATTGGAAGTAGTCGTGTCACCTTTGAACATAGCACAAAACTTTTGTGTCCACTTGCAATCAAAATTTTTGGTTTATCCTGACCTTAGGAAGATGAGCTCCTTATAGAGAGTTTACTCCCCCGACTGGTTACTCTTCTAGTTCCTATGGAGAGTTTGATTGATGCCTCCTACATCACAAAGATTCATTATCGATTCTATGTTTCTAGAGTCTTCCATATGTCTCATGTTCTTGTTCAAAGGATGTCTATCAACCTGTGTTAGTCATTCCTCAGAAATATTGACTTTGCATGTCGGTCATACCGTCACTGTATCTCAAAATCACATGAAGTTGTATTCTTATTGCGCACCGTGGTCTTACTTTCCTCATTGGTAGGTAACGTTGAACTTGAAAGTTGACATTTCATCATTGTTCGCTGACTGGGTGGTTTCTCTTGTGTTCAACGATAACACATCTATTAACACATTGGGATTCATGTAGTGTCTTGGATGCCATTAGCACTATTGGTAGTTTCCTCTCCTTTTTCAGCAATTTCCCTTATTGTCTGCTATTCATAGAGTTTTTTTCGTGTACCTCTTGTACCTGGCACACACGAAATATGCCCAGGGTTGTTGGTTCGTGAACATGTTCTTCGTATGATTTTTTCCAAATCATCAAGCTCCGAATTTGTAACTCGTGTTGAATGATTAGAGATGACTTAATGATCTCCTTCCAGGGGGTCTCCTTCCATCGAATTCAGCTCATCTATTCTGGAGATTAGAACTAGAGTCCTATGAGTACCTAGAGGCTTGCATTCATTAGTCGCAAGTTCTCTCTCCATCGACAATTCAGAATACATCAATGTCTCCTTATCGATGGATTCTTCAAGTGTTTGATCCTGACTCCTTTATTCACAATTGTAATAATGTACTTGGTGACTTGATACCTACTTTCATTATCGATAGGTTGTCTCGCATTTGTTAATGATATACCTCAATGATCAGTAATCAAACGAAGTCTCATTGTGTTCAAACCCAACTCCTTTATTCA